>CM035807.1:86123469-86157888 GCA_020466095.1 Chlorops oryzae
GGTCAATGCCTATCAACGTCATTCTCATTACTGGTTTTTATAATTGTCGCGCCCTATGTGTTATAATTTCAGTGTCACTTTTTTAATTAGTGTTATGCTGTTGATGTGGAGCATCAGATTTTAAACGATCATTCAGTTGTCGAAATTCCCCGATTTATAAAAAAAAATCGAATCATACTTTAAGTCTTAAAACGTCGACAGCGCTATTCGAACTGCAAAGTGACAAAAAGAAGTTTAGTGTGAGCTTATGTGCGCATATATGAGCCATAATGTATACTTACAATATCCTCTATACAAAGCTGTCCTTTATATTTGTACAGATAACGCACAGCTTACAAATTAGAAACTATGTTCAATTTTACACGTCATTTAAAAAAAAATTTTATTAAGAGCCTTAACCCGGATCACCCTGAAGCGATACAGCTGACCGATTTCGATTAAAATTTCAACAGAGTCTATTTTTGAACCAAGGAATCGAAAAAAAAACGGGACATCGATACGTGTCCTAGATCCTTAGATATATCCTGGTACCATATGGTACCACCAGGCGCGATAGACCCCTGTATTTTTCGACCAAAAAAAAAGTATTTTTCCGCCAAACTTAATGGTTTTTTTAAAATTTATTTTATAAAAACTGTATGAAATGTACAAAAATGAAATGAAAATTCAATGGAAATGGAAAATGGAATCGGAAAAAATTGAAAGAAAAAAAATTGATTGATAAAAGAATGTCTTTTCTGTATCTATGCAGTATGATAAGGCTTGAAGCATCCCAAACAAAGGCCAACATTGCATTTTGCGCATTGTGTTCGTACGCGCGATTCACAATTTTCACCAGAGCAACGTCGTCGGCTGTCGGTCGGTTCAACCAAATGATCTGTTCGATCGAAGCGCAACGTTGTTTGAATCGATCCGGTGGCTGAACGACGTATGTAGCTGGCGGTGTTGCTTGTTGATAGTGGGCTTACACCAAAATGCTTGCAGTAATAAATGGCCACTTGTCTTTTGAATTCCACCTGGGGCATTGGATTATGTATGCGGTGCAAATTCCAAGCATTTTGTACGCAAGCATCGATCGTCCAAGTGAAAAGGCTCCACCACCACTTTTTACCACGGTATCCAATACGATATGCCGCAATATTTTGATCAAATCGATCAACACCGCACATGTTTTGATTGTAGTCAGTGATGGCACATGGACGATTCACAACAACTTTTTTGCGTTCAATTCGGGAATACCGCAACGTTGTTGAGACTGGATTTGCGCCTGTTGTTGTTGATGCAACACTAATGACCGCATTGTCGACCCATTTCGTCAAACGAATACCGGTTTCAACCATTTTGATAGATTGATATGTGCCACGAGCTTGCGATCGCATATAATTTTTCTTCGGAATCGGACACGTTTTCGGAATTCGGTTTTCACGAATTGTCCCAGTTCCACTATAACCACGATTTTTCAAATAGAGCAGAAGTGGAAAACCTGTGAAAAGATTGTCGAAATAGAAGTGATATGGCAAATTTTTCACTCTTGTGGGGAAATCGTCGATCATGCACAACAGTGGGGCTGCACATTTGCCGAATTGATCATATTCCGTGGTCTTTGTCGTGTTTTTGCCCTGGTAAATTTCGAAGTTCACCATATACCCTGATGGTGTGCAAATCGACCAAGCTTTATAGCCAAACCGGATGGGTTTTCCTCGAATGAATTGTTTGCATCCGTGTTTACCAAAGTAAGCAATCATGCTTTCATCAAATGCCAAACTTCTTTCTGGATGGAAGTGTTTCATCATATTTGTTTTCACTCGATCCATCAGTGGACGCAATTTCCACATTTTGTCTTGGTTATTTGCGGGAAGATGCAATTGATCTTCGAAATGCAAGCTATACAGTATTTGTTCGAATCGATTTCGTCGCATAGAATTGAAGACCATTTCATTTCTCAAGTCGGTCTCTACACTCCACATGTTCCGAAAAGTGTATGTACCCGTATACCCTCCAACCAAAAGTATAGCGATCATAACCTTGAGCTCTTCAATTTTTATGGAATCGTATTTTTTATTGTGATGGATTGCATACAAATTGGAACAATCGCAAATATGTTGCAGCAATTCATCATCGAAGAATTTTTCAAATTGTTCAAACGGCTTCAAGTAGGCACAGTCACGAAAATCGGCATCGGGGAAATACGGCTGCACCGGCCATGCAACATCCTCTACCCAATGAATTCGTTTATTCAAATCAAATTCTGGTACCAATTTTTGTACTTTTGCTTTCGGTAAACGTGGTTTGAGGCTTCGGGTTCGACGCGACGTTCCCGGTTGGTTTTCATCGATGGTGTCCGGTTCGACTTGAGCAACAGCAATTTCCGTGACGTCGCCCGTTTCTTCGATCATTTCCACCAGTGCTTGCTCATCAATTTCATGTATTTCCGTTGGTCCAACGTGGGGAAGTTCGTCAATTCGATCGCCATTAGACAGAGCAACTTCACATCCAGCTTTGAGCTGATTGGCACAAACATTATCGGGCATACCAGAAACTTCATCATCGGGAATATCGTCTTCTCCACTGTCACATTCTTCAAATTCCGGTGGTTCAATGTACAATGCATCGACATTCACACCATCATCATCTAAATCGTCCAGCTCTAGCAAATAGTCGAGTGCATCTTTCAATGTAAATTTGTTGCTATAAATCGTAAATAAGATGCAAATTTAAACAGAAATTTTAAAAAAAACACATCAAACTAGAATTTTGCTTTATATTTATAGAAAATAAAGAGTAAAACTGTATGCAAACAACGAAAACTGCACAAAAAGGCTTAAAAAAATGGCCAAAAAATTGTTGAAAAATACAGAGGTCTATCGCGCCTGGTGGTACCATACGGTCCCACTACTTTTTATACAAATATTTTGTTAAAAATTTTTTTTTGCACCGCACTCAAAACTATATCAAAATAAAGCTACGTTCATTAGGTATCTAAAATATCATAACTTAGCTAACTCTATTCACGAGAAAAGAAGTTATAGATGATTTACCGGGCCATTGCGCAAAAAAACCAATTATTTTCACTTTTTTTCCGTGTGTTCACTTTGAGATGTTGCTTCGCCGAAACTTCTCGTTAGACTGCCAAACTCTCTGAGTAAAATATGTAGCGGCATCATTTATGTGTACATCAAGATTAAATTCGCCTCAATATGGCGGCAGGTTACCCAATTAGAGCGAAAATAGTGAACCTCTACGCTTGGTACCGTACGGTACCACTAGGGCGATTCGGGTTAAGGAGGCATTTAATTGCATTGTTGCATAACAGATATCGTACGGATATTAGCAAATTCAGCAGAAAACAAACCAAGCGCCGAAAATCAAACTTGGTTTTTATACCCGACACACTCTGCGTTGAAGGTATATTGCTCTTGTGCGGTTGTGTGTAACGCCCAGAACTATTCAAGATACATACACCACATATACAGAAATAATCAGCGTCATCACGAGACACTATTGCCAGTTTAGGGGAATCTCCCCTAAATTAAAAGACAATAATGATCTTAAATCGAGTCTTAGGGCAGAAAAGAGGCCATGCAAAACTTTATGGGACCTTATGGGATCAAGTTTTAATTTTTTGAGGATTTATAAATTGAATTTAAGGAATTTTGGCCCTTATTTGAGACATTCAGGGAGAGTATTCCCCTAAAAATCTGGCAACAGTGTCACGAGATTCGATTTAGCTGATTGTCCGTCTGTCTGTTCGTCTGTCTGTCCGTCCGTCTGTCTGTCTGTCTGTCTGGCCGTCGGTCTAACCATCTGTTTGTCCGTTTGTCTGTCCGTCTGTGTGCAGTTTTCTTATCGAAAAAGTTGACAAATATTGATGAAATTTGGTACGCGTGTTAGCGGGTGATGAGTAAGAACAAGTTCGAGTTTAAATGAAATTTTATATTGTAGGATATCTTAGGACATGCAGTTTCTAAAAATTGGAAAATTGGGCGTGTTAAAAATTGTTTTTTTTTAAAACAATTTCCTCTTCCTAATGTAAAAGGATCTATAACAGGAATCATATAAACTAGCCTTAAATTAGTGAAATTTGAAATTTCAACTCTAATTTAACCCTCCGAATGAATTTCTCAAACCTGAAAAAATGGGCGTGGAAAAAGGAGGTTTTCACGAAGTGATCAACAGAAGGCGCTACATAGGGCCTCTTATGGTCTTGAAAATATCCAGAATACTTTGTCTTAATGGTCGTGCGCTTACGGCCTGTTTTTAGTCATATTCAAACACGTGCAGTATATAATTGAATTGCTGACTTCACAATAGCAACAGCTTTGCTTACACGTTTAACTGATATACAGGGTGTCCCGTTAGGTAGTACATTCCTTTACAGGGGTGGTAGGGGAGTCCAAGATGAACAAAAAATCGTATGCGAGGTGGGGGTCCCAAATGCACCCCTGAGGAGTTATAGGGCCTTAAAGTTTTTTGGCACTAAGTCCAGAAAAACAATTCTCCCACGCTAGTGGCTTACTGTAGAAAGAAAAATGTTATGCGGTTTGAAAGCCAATTGTACAGGCTTTTGGGCAAAATTGAATTGATGGTCAAAATTACAGTTATTGTGTGAAAAATAAACGCTCAAAGTAAAAAATTCTGAAAAACTTTTAAATTATTTTACTTTGGGAGCTATTTTGGTATGGAAAAGGTCCAATTAACACATGCTTTTTTAATTTTTTTTTAAATCTTCGATCAATTTACTTCAAATCTGTGGTACATTTGTTATACCTTATTTGCGGTTTAACCATCGAAAAAATGGGATTTAAAAACGAACTTCAACTTTTTTTTATGTGATGAAATTCTTAAAAGAGCAATCTTTGGCTTACAATGCACACTGGGCCAGCGGACCTTATTTCGTGGCCAAAAGTCCTTTCTTAGATATGAAAAAACTGGGTACGCCAATATGTAAAGAAATGTTTGAAGATGTTATTTCCTTAATATTAAACAAATACAACAACTTTTGAGAATGTAGCGACTACTTAAATTTGAAAACCTGTAAAAATAATTTCGTGGTCCTCCTTCAATTAAAGATCAATATTTTTTGGACAAGGGCTGTTGACCCAATTTTTTTTTTCTTTTTTTATTATAATATACACACGAAACTGAGAAAAAAATAAAATTTAGAACATTGGCGTCACGTTTAACAAAAATTTTGGGGGTGAAAAGTGAAAAAAAGACCAAATTTTTTTAATTGTGGGCCTTTGAGAAGCAGATTCCCCGAGATGCCACTATGTACAAAATAAATGTTAAACTTATTAAAATTTTGAAACAATTTTATACAAAACTGAGGTGCGCAAAGTTCCGGAAACGAAACTTTTCAGCCGTTAAATTAACATTCAAGTCGTTTTGACTAAGGAGAAAAACTGTAAAATTCGCGTGGTGAGTTTGGGCTAACGCGTAATGTGAGTTCCTATTCTTCTGTTGGTGTATAATTTGCGGTCAGCTAATGCTTTATGCTTTCGTTAAAGTTATTTTCATTATGAATGCTTATAATTCTCATATAGTTAATATTTTCGGTTGAATAAATGTCACATTAAATTAGCTTTGACTTTGCAGCTTATTACTCGTATAAGCTGTTATTCATTTGATAGGTGTGTTGTTTGCGAAAATTATAAAAATGTTTAAGCTCACTAAAAGAGAAGTCGTTGATATTTTAGCATCAGGAAATTATATGAAAACGTATGTTGCTGCAGTTTTAAGCAGAATAAACAAATGCCCTAAAGACGTATCAGAATATGATATGAAGCGTTTTAAAAACCTTTCTTTCTACTTTAAAATGCAAACACAACAAACGTTTGAAAGAAGCATATGGGCATAAAACCAGATTTGAGAAATGTGAGTGGTTGGACTCTGACTTTTATATTTATATAGACGATCTCTCTGAAGATAATGGACAGCAGCATTACTTTAAGTGTGCTGGTCGACCATCACTGCCTTTTGCTGAAAAATCGAGTCGTTCAGTGCGTCGAGAAGTTGCAAAATTTAGTGCAAGCTTAGAACATGATCCCAAAAGGATTTTGTTGGCTTGTCAGTTTGCATCACGACGTTCTGGCGACTTAGAGTTGTGTTCATTACTAAATAGTATAATAGAAAGTCCAGAACTTCCCAAAAAAATTGCAAGACGATGATAACTTTGATGTCACCGATAGTTTTGCCGACTTTTTGGAACACGACCTTTCGGAGTCCGATGAATGAAGGAAGTAAGGAATCGTAAGGTTTCGTAGGGGCCGAGTTCAGGCGACCGGACGAGTCCCCAGGTTGCGGATAGGGGAAAGGCCATCAGATATGATGGTTAACTCTGAATAGGGCTTACGCCAAATAACACAGGCACACAAAAAAAAATGGTCATGTTTCAACCCCCTTCAACCCCCTAATGGCACAAAATTTGTTTTTTTTTAACTCGGAAAATAAGTGCATTTTTTATTTTCTGATATCGGACATTGTTATAGTGTACATATAGAAACTTTTTTGGAAAAGTCCTTTTGCCACGCCCACTTTTCCAATTTTCTGAAATAACATTGAAGGTCTTAAAATAAGCGCAAATTTCTAATTTCATGAAAATACGTCAAAAAATTTAGCTTTCAGAGCAGTTTCTATGATTTTTATAACAGACCCTAATACTTTAGGTACCTGAAAGCATGGTCCAATCAGGCCTTTTTTTGTAGCGGATGTTTATGTACATGAAAGAAGTTCACATGCCGACTTTCGTCCAATTCCCTTTCGAGTTGCAGGCGTAAGAGGCGTTTTTCCAAAACCGCCCTTTTGCCACGCCCACTTTTTTAATTTTTGGAAATAACATTTATGACCTCAAAATAAGCTCAAATATCAAATTTCATCGAAATATCTTAAAAAATGCAGATTTTAGAGCTATTGTCATGATTTTGGAACAGACCCTAGTACTGGAGGTACCCAAAAAAAATGGTCCGATCGAGCTGAAATTTTTCTGACTACTTAAGTACTGCTCGAAAGTTATATTGTCAAACTTTCATTTAAATTGATTGACTCCTTCACAAGTTATTGAATTTTGGCAACCAAATAGGGCCCAGTGTGCAATGGCCAACCAGCAAATTCTTATTTAAGACAAATTTTGGTTTAAAATTATACGTACTTTAACTGGAAAAATTGGAAATTTTTTGCTGAGATTATTTAAATTGATTTTAAAAAAAGTTCAAGTTCGTTTTTAAATCCTATTTATCCTGAGGTTAAACCGCTAATAAGGTATAACAAATGTACCACAGATTTGAAGTAAATTGATCGAAGATTTAAAAAAAAATTAAAAAAGCATGTGTTAATTGGACCTTTTCCATACCAAAATAGCTCCCAAAGTAAAATAATTTAAAAGTTTTTCAGAATTGTTTACTTTGAGCGTTTATTTTTCACACAATAACTGTAATTTTGACCATCAATTCAATTTTGCCCAAAAGCCTGTACAATTGGCTTTCAAACCGCATAACATTTTTCTTTCTACAGTAAGCCACTAGCGTGGGAGAATTGTTTTTCTGGACTTAGTGCCAAAAAACTTTAAGGCCCTATAACTCCTCAGGGGTGCATTTGGGACCCCCACCTCACATACGATTTTTTGTTTATCTTGGACTCCCCTACCACCCCTGTAAAGGAATGTACTACCTAACGGGACACCCTGTATAAAAATATCATTTTATATATTTTCTTCATATGTATCTGGCTGCAGGTCATTTATGTAAAAACATGTTTGTTATATATGGGGTAAAACACGTCAAGTGTACCACCGGCAAAATTTTTCCTCTCCGATTTGGATGAAACTTGGTACAGCTGTTAAGATGTAAGAGTACGTTAAATGTGCTCAGTGGTTATTGCGGGAAATATGCTAGGTAAGCATCTTCAAAGGTGTATTTGGACCACTAATCATGGTCCGCCCACTCTGATTAATACATCAATTTAAAGGGGAAGAACTAAGCTTTAATTCAAAATTAAAAAAAAAATTAAAAAAAATGACGTCTCTCCTAGAAAATCAAGAAATAAAACTAAAATGCCAAATTTGTCTCATTTACCGTTATCGAAAAATTTTTTTTGTATTGTTTTCGAAAAGTTCAGACAATTTTTTCTAAGAAACATTCGAAAAATTTTTGTAGCGAGGCGATTTTAGCCCCATTGTAATTCAATGAAATATGTTCTTCGAAGCAAAAACCTAAACTTTGACACCCTGTATCTCGGCACCCTGTGATTAAAATTTTTTTTGCACATTTAAAGTACTCTTACATCTTAACAGCTGTACCAAGTTTCATCCAAATCGGAGACAGTGCCGTAGCAATTCTGTTTTGCGTGGAGGGGCAAATAATTTTTTCAATTTTAACGTCTATTTTAATTAAAACCATATTACATGCACGTTTTCAATGCAAGCGTTTAACGGACCTTAAGGAATCGTATCGAATGAATACTTATTTAAAGCGTGTTAGAAAAAATCAGCTGTTCTTCTTAGAGCTATTATCCACGAGACGATATAAGCGGGGTAGGCAAACAGTTCAGTTCAAAAAGTGCTGCCACACGCACGATTTTTCTCTCTTATAGCTTACATTTTTCCTACTCTCCTCGAAAAGTCCCTTTTTTTAAAACAAGTATGCTTATAAGGTGGTTGAGCCAAATAAAACCAACTGCTTTATAAGGTCCGATTTTCAGAAAACATATTTCTAGCACTCCCAGCATAATGATTTTTGGCATGTTCTAAAGGGCTTATATTTACTTCACAGAGCAAACAAAATTGCATTTATTTTGTAGCTGAGTGAATAGTAATCTTCCAACAAAGTCTACAGAAGTGAAAACAGCGTGCTTGATCTAATTTTGCGTGAGAAGAAGAACAACGTTTGTTCTAAAAGTTGTTGATAATTTTGTAAAGTCTTGATGCTCATACCAAAAGTCGGACTTTCTTCAAATTAAAAAGGATGGAAACAACCCCTGGCATTGCTGTATTCCGAATAAAGCGTAAAATTATATTGAGTGGTCTTAATAAGGCCCACAATAGTCACCTTGCAACTGGTTCTTAAAAAAAATTTTTTTGGAGGCCCTAAATGGACCTTAATATACCAAGCACTTAAAAACAATGAGAAAGAAAGCCTTTCACTGCAATGGGCAGCAAGTTAACAAAATTAGTATCGATAAAACATTGTACCTGCACTTGAATATACAACTTTGAGTTTTAATTATATTATTTTATATAAGAAGAGCTGTGCAGAGTATTTATTTTAATTTTTGATCTCAAACAACATTAACAATGAAATCAGATAATAGTTTTATATTTTTCTTTAATTGTTCGCACGTTTTTGAGAGCAATCAGAATTGGGCCTTATTAAGACATGGGGTTCCAAATATGGCAAAAAAAGACAATTTATAAAAAGTCTCAACTGAATACTTTTAAACACTTTTTTCCTACTTTTTTTTACATTTTCGGATAAATAAGATTAAATTAAAGTGATTAAGATCCAAACTCTTTCTAAGTTTAACCAATTTCCGACTCTCCAACGTCTTTAACACGCCTTTGTGAATACCCCTATAATTTTAAAAATTCACATTTTCCCCTTTTTGCCTTATCCCCAAAAATGGGGAAATTTCCATTATCCAGCAGCACTTTAATTGATGAAACCGTTTTTCCGATACGAATTGACAAAGAAATAAAAAATATGGTGCGTGAAAAGACAAATGACGAACAAAACCTGGAAACCATTCATTTAAGATTCAATAAACTAAAAAATCGCAAAGTGCAATTATATAATATTAAATATGATTGAATATCATTGTTTTTTTCGATTGTCATTTATTTTTTCTCCTTTTTTTAATTTTTTCATGGGCAAAAACAAAAATGCGTGGGGGGGCAAAGCCCCCTCTTGCCCCTATGGTTGCTACGGCCCTGATCGGAGAGAAAAAATTTTGCCGGTGGTACACTTGACGTGTTTTGCCCCATATATGATATGATTTTTATAAGTTTTGCTATATTTTTTATTATCAAAAAAGCAAAGAAAACTATTTTTTTAAATATGAAAACTAAATCTATTTGCTTCAGGCAGGGCTGGGAAAAGTGCATTGAGCTGTGCACTTCCACTATCCGTTTAGTGATAGGGGGAAAAAATTGCACTACCACTAAATGCTTAGCTACTTTAATTTTTTTTCAAGCAAATGAAAAGAACTACTGCTTTTACGCCCGAATTCAACAAACTATTCAATGAATATTAAATTAATTTTTCATTTTAAATAAAACAAATATTTAAAATATTCTGAATTCATTTCTATTGAAATTGAAAAAGTTCTTACGTAAATATACAATCAGCTGTTTTCATATCGCACTAACAAATATTTAAATCTACTACTGAGGTGCTTTAAATATTTTTTAATATTTGTTAAATGAGATTAGCGCAAATCTTGTAATAGTTAGAACTAAGCTCCGCGGGTATAGACAAACGCCACACTAGACACAAAAAATTTAGAAATTTTCATGTTTAACCGCTTACTACCACGCCCACCCCTCAACCCTTTTCATTGACATTTGGTAGACACGTGAAGAACAGGTTGACCTAACTGGTCCAACTTTGCTTCCTTCTTGTTTGAACTTAATTTATTAGAAAGCGTACACATTTTTACGTAAGAGTTCTTTATTTGTATGGAGGTGTGTATGGATGAGGTTTACCTTTATGTTTATTCATAAGAACATTATACATTACGCAAAAGGAACGTAAATGAAACTTAAGAGAATGTTTTTTAATGATTACATGCAAAGTAATCGAAAAGTTGAAATGAAGTATTTTTAATGGTCTTCGTCTTCGAATGATCGCAACTCGTTGATGCCATTATCTAAAAAGGATGGATTAAGTTTCACAAGTAAGATGCTTTCCAATCTGTCCTTGTTTATTCAGTTGCGGTTATCTACTACTGTAAGTTTAAAAAGGAAAAAGCTCGTTCAATAGCAACCTGAAAATGATTTTACTATTAAATCAAATTAATAAATGCATGGACATGGATATTACTTGAATTGGTGGAACTGTATTGCAATCGTTGCTTAGCGTTTATAGCTCTGGATGGCTGTATTGTTACTGCCTCCAAAAATTAAGAACGTTGGAATCTGCTCCCACAAACGTTAGCTACAGATTTTAATTTTTATTTTCATTTCAATTTATTTGCTGAAAAATTTAACAAAAGTGTGTTACAGCAGCTTACATGTTAGTTTAGAGTTTTAATTCTGTAGATTTTTTCCACTATACACCGAGAGAAATAACAACAGTTAAATCAACTACTTAGAACAGTTAAAGTAAGAGTGGTCAAATAAACTGTATTCCGCGTTAAATGCACTGAAAAAGCAGTCAAATGAACAGTTGAAAAACAGTTACTTTTTATGTTCAAATTCGCTTTTGTTCACTTAAGGTGAGATGACACTACGTGTGCAATTCACATACAATTGGTCAAAAAAATGTGTGACACATCTGAAAAATAATTGCACACATAACATTTTCTCGCACAAAATATGGACAAATCACACATGATGATTGCGCAATGTTACTAGGTTTCGTTTTTAAAAGATTGCAATGAAAATAATGTCAAACTTTAAAGATTTCAGAGACAGTTAAGATAATCGAAATCTTTAAAACTAAAAGTAATGACAGTATTTAAGCATTTGCCTAAACTGTGTTCTAACCTCACATAAAAAAACAAATGTTCAGCAGATTGTACTGTATGAGGAAACAGTTTCACGTGTACATATTTTTACAAAATGTGTGTGCAGTTGAAATTTGGGTTGATTACATTACGTGTGCAACGCACACATTTTATTTGTAAAATATTGTAAAGGCGCATTTACACATTTGACAATTTTGTCAAAATCTCTCTCAAAAAAATCGTCAAAAAGTGTAAACGTCAAAATTTTTTACATCAAACTCGCTTCTTGATTTTGAAGTGAATTATCTTCAAAAAATTTGTTGAAATAGTGTCAATAGTGTAAACACGAAAAGTTTTCAAAAAGAGGAAATTGACAGTCCTTCAAAAAAGAATCGACATGCTCATTTTATTTTGATAAATTATCAAAATTTCAAGAAAAGTAAATACAGTCAGAAATATAAAAATACTTAGTTAAAATTTGACCATGACCACCATTGTCGAAATTCGCAAAAATTTGATTTTTACTATTTCGGATTGAGTATTTCGCATGTAAATGTCCTCTTACGGTTAAAATTTGACCAAGACCACCATCCGCGAAATTCGAAAAAATTTTATTTTTACTATTTTGAATTGAGTATATCGCAGCTAAACAAAATGTCCTCTAACGGTTAAAATTTGACCATGACCACCATTCGCGAAAATGTTGTGCTTAATATTAATTTCGAGTTTGAGAAGCTAAATCGAAGTACAGATAAGGTACCCATAAATAGATATCAAAGCTAGAGCAACGAAAACGGCAGGAATTTTCGTTAGGGTAATGTTTTAATATATTTTAAGCTGAGGAAAAGGTATTTGTGCAATCGGGTAAGCCGATGTAAACTTTCTTATATTAATAATCAAAATGGCCTCACAGGCTGCGGAGGGCCCTATCACGATCCTTAGATATCCAAAAATCCTTTGTTAATTTTTTGGATCTTTCTTGATCCTTCGTCTATTATGCTATTATATCCCTTCTTTTTCCCCCAAATTTGGAGTTGACTCTTCAAAAGCCACTTTGAAAGACTTTTTGATTTCAAAATAATTCATAAAATTTTGACCGAACGTATAAACACTATCTTGAAGGTTGGCATCAAAAACTCTCTATTCAGCTCTCAGATATTTTGACATTGCTTTATTTTTTTTGAGAGAGTATTTTGACGTCAAATTTATGTAGTGTGTAAACGATGAATCAAAATAATTTTTCAAATTTTGACGTCAATTTTTTTTTATGTCAAATGTGTAAATGCCCCATAAGAATTATTTTGAGCAAACAAATTATTCGTCGATTTCATTACGTGTGCAATGTTTATGACGTCAGTGAGCAAATATTCGTGCATTGCACACGTAGTGTCATCTCACCTTTAGACGTATAAGTTCGCATTCTGATCAACCGTCTCCGGAGGTTTTGATAGCTCAGTTGTTTAAGCTGTGACTCGACAGTCGTGAGCTTCGGGGTTCAGTGGCGTAGCGAGGGGAGGGCCATGGGGGTCTATCATGCACCGGGCGCTACTCGTAGGGGGCGCCAAATGATCCTAAAGAAAAAATGAAAAATTTACCATTTCTTTTTCGGATTCGTTATTGTTAAACAACACCTTAACACATTAACACCTTAACACAAAGACATCGATGTTCGGGCTTAGATTGGGAAAAAATGTTGCGGAAACAATTATTTTGATCTCTCATTCTTTCCCATGTAAAGAAGCTAGTGTTGAAAAATGTTTCCGAAACATTGTTTCCCAATCTAAACCCGGACATCGATGTCTTTGTGTTACGAGGAGTAAAGGCTCAAATACAGTATACAAGCATTGTTAGAAGACGCCGAAAAATGCCCGGAGAATTGGCTAGATATGTTGGCCTTTCCGCAGAAAATGAAATATCTCGCGTCATGAAAAGCGTTCTTGATCGTCTGCAACAGGAAATGAGAGCAAGATTTGTACGACTTAGTGATCTTGACTCGAAATTTGGATTTTTAGTGGACGTTGAAAATTTATTGACCAGAGATAATCCTGGAAAATAATTGCATCTTGAAATATGTGACTGCAAGATGTTGCTCCGCAGCAGAAAAGAAAGTAACCCTAAAAGTCCGTTGGAGCTTTTAACTTTTATTATTACGTATGGAAACGATGTTTTTCCAAATTTCAGAGTAGCACTTCAAATACTTCTAACTATTGCAGTATCAATTGCTACCTGTGAACGTTCGTTCAGCAAATTAAAATTAATTTTAACATATCTACCATCATTAATGAGCCAAGAACGTCTAAATGATCTGGCGTTTTTAAGCATCGAAAAAGAAGCATTTGAGTTGTTAAACTTTGAAGAAGTTATTAATACATTTGCTTCAGCAAAGGCAAGAAAAATGTACATGTAGTAACAAATGTATACCACACAGCAAAGCTGTAAATGAATGATTCATTTTTGCTTTTTATTCAATTGATTTCACGAGTTTTTAGCAAATTTTTTTCCAACAAATTTTGAAAGAAATAAAATTTGAATTCACTCATCGATGCCTTCACTACTTGTCTTTATCTGCTAAGTAGGCTTTTTCATATGGGCACTTTGTGTTTAATGTTTATAACGAAAATTTCGCATGTCATTGTATGTATAGTAGACCGTCCCACTTTTGTTACTTTTTACATGAACATTGATTTTCTGAATCTGCTAAGAAAACCATAAATCTTGGTGTATTAAAAATGAAAATTGACAAAGGTTTAGGGGTCCATCAAGGTGATTTTATTTTAAAGCTAAAATTAGCTTTTAAAAAAAGAACTAAATATTTTCTGTTTCACTATTTTAGTTGTAATTCAAAATCTTCTTTCTTGATTAGAATCTTTTTACATCCATGGGAAAGCTAATAACATTTTTTAGGTTTCGTGTAAAGTATTGTTGACGTCTTATTTACTAATTTTAACTAACAGCTTCATAAAGTAAAGTTTTTGAACGAAATGTTGTTATATTTTTTCCCACCATGCCTATATTTTTCTATGTAGAAGAAAATTGACGCCATACTTTGCAAATCCTTGAATACAGAATCGTTGAACATTTTAATACGAAGAGTTTGCTATACTGAATTGTTAATTAAAATTAGTAAAACACAGAAAAAACCCTAAAAAATGCAAGTACCTAGGCTTATGTTTTTGCTTTTAACTATTTTTTGGATTGTTTTTTTATATAAAAAAAACTGAGCAATCGCGGTGAAATTTACTTCCCACAAAACAATTTAGACGTTTTTAAGATTATTCTCAACAAGCAAGTCAAATTTGTAGCTTACTCCCAATGAATACGCTTGAAGAGAAAGCACATAAACCATGGATGATAGGTGGGTTCTTATAAGTCAGATTTTTAAATAAATTGTAAAAGTTCGATTTTAGTACCAAACAGCTATTTAAGCAAAAGAAAAATCCCAACGGAAAGAGACGTTATTGGCAGACTTCTTGGTTTGACACTCAAGAACAAAATGTCGATAAGCGGCGCAGCTCTAACTATTGCGGATGAGTTAATTTCAATATGGCGATGTAACCGGAACGATCATTTACATGGAAAAAGCTATATAGCAAGAAAAATTAAAACATTGCATGCAGCTTATTGCAAATTGAAATGCAACATAAACCGCAACAGCGATGCGCATTTATTGGTAATGGTGCCTGCAGTTCACTTTTTGCTCAATGTAGCTCCGATATAACACACATAATTTAATATTTATAAGTTTTTTGATCTGTCTCCAGCGATATTAATAAATTAATACAAGTACACTGTTGTATTTATGAATGGACAATATCTTTGGCTTCTTTAGAATAGAACCAATCCAAATTAAGGTTTTGGGAATTTCCAACTGTAGTCGAGACCTTCCTCCCATAGAACCATTAACTAACAATATTTTTATTTACTAGAACTAATAATAATAATTTTTTCAGGTACAAAATGTGCTTTATTTTAAAAGGTTGCATACAATTGTTTCCTTGTTTGTGTTTGGATGTTTTTTATTATAGTCTTCAATGACTCGAATTAGGTCGTTCTGCTCGTTTGTATCCATTGTTAGAGTATTGTTTACTCTTTTGATTAGTCCGATGGCACGTTCTGCTGGATCATAAACAACAATCAAATTACTTGCAATATTTTTAAGTTGCATGAAATTTTCATTTTCATGCCAACTAGAGGGGTGTTTTTTTAAGAAATCGTGGTTAATTCCAGCAATGTCAAAAAATTTAAGTGAGGTTTCTGATACCATGTTCGTTATGTCAAGGTCGGTTTCAATATCAATTACTACATTGCGGTGCGAATTTCTCAGATCTCCGGGTCTGCATAAAAGGGACGCCATTTTGACCAAACTATTTTCGGAGTGTCTGGGATCGAAAGAAGAAAGTCCAATTGCTATTTCGCTTAAGTACCAAAGGTGTCGGGACATAATCTTAAGAGCAGTATTTGCCACTAATTGATTCGTTTCGCGATACAGTTTAAGCTGGTGGATCAAGGCAATATCGTTCAACGCAGCATGAATTGCTAATGTGCAAGTGAACCAATGTTCAAATTGACTTGCTTGTTGAGAATAATCCTAAAAACGTCTAAATTGTTTTGTGGGAAGTAAATTTCACCGCGATTGCTCAGTTTTTTTTATATAAAAAAACAATCCAAAAAATAGTTAAAAGCAAAAACATAAGCCTAGGTACTTGCATTTTTTAGGGTTTTTTCTGTGTTTTACTAATTTTAATTAACAATTCAGTATAGCAAACTCTTCGTATTAAAATGTTCAACGATTCTGTATTCAAGGATTTGCAAAGTATGGCGTCAATTTTCTTCTACATAGAAAAATATAGGCATGGTGGAAAAAAATATAACAACATTTCGTTCAAAAATTTTACTTTATGAAGCTGTTAGTTAAAATTAGTAAATAAGACGTCAACAATACTTGACACGAAACCTAAAAAATTTTATTAGCTTTCCCATGGATGTAAAAAGATTCTAATCAAGAAAGAAGATTTTGAATTACAACTAAAATAGTGAAACAGAAAATATTTAGTTCTTTTTTTAAAAGCTAATTTTAGCTTTAAAATAAAATCACCTTGATGGACCCCTAAACCTTTGTGAATTTTCATTTTTAATACACCAAGATTTATGGTTTTCTTAGCAGATTCAGAAAATCAATGTTCATGGGGAAATTTCGAACAAAGCAAAAAAAGTGGGACGGTCTAATGTATAGCCTTGCCTTTTTTTTACTAATAATAAAAGTGTTCCTTAAAAAATGATGAAATTTATGTATCTATAATATTTTCAATATTATCCTACTAAAGTTGCGGGGTGGAGGGAAGGGGCGCCGAAAATCTATTATGCACCGGGCGCCAGTTGGGATTGCTACGCCACTGTCGGGGTTCTATCCCTGCTGGCGGCGGGAATTTTTCTGAATTTTTTTTTAATTACAGTTTTTTTTTTTTGTTCAGAGTGTAGTTGTTTTGGAAGACAAAAATTTTCTCCTAAATTTTTAAGGTTTTAATTTATTTAATTTTTTTTTTAATGGTTCATTTTCAAGCAAAAAATTTCGGGAGTGAAACAATTCCTTAAGCACGTTCCCCAAAACTTGAGCAACCATAAGCTCAAGTGAGCATTTTGACCAACAAATTAAATTCGTTCGTTTAGCGTAATGGTTAAGACGTTCCGCCCAGCGAAGTGGAGGTCAGCGGTTCAAGGCTCGGCCGAGGCGAGAAAATTTAAAGAGATGAAAGAGAAAAAGATTTAAATAGAAACAAATAAATAAAGAAAAAACATAATAATTTAATAAAAAAAAAACAAGTAAGAAAGCTAAAGTCGGTCAAGCCCGACTTTGAAATACCCAGCGTCCCGACATTATGAGCGCACTATGTTTTTCTTCTCTATTTGTGGGCGTGGCAGTGTGCGGCCCACATAAATTTTTTCCTACACCTTTCCTTCGCCTTGGTGAACCTACACTGAAAAAAATTATAGCACCATGTGCTATATTTTGTGAGCGCTAATTGCTATAACTATAGTAGAAAATGGGATAGTAGATCTTTGTTACTGCGTCTGCTATATTTTATACGAAACTTTAATAGCTGCTATTGCTATAATTTAATATAACCCGTGCTACACCAATAGCAGTTTATGCTATTATTGGTCATAGTTTTTGCTATATGAACATAATATCTACAGATATAAAATATAGCTACTCTGTGCTATAGCATTTGGTAACTGGCCTAGCACAAGCGACTGAGAAAAAAGAAAAATTTTATTTTGTGTTTTGACTTTTTTATTTATTTATCTTAATTAATTTATTATATTTTTTTTTTGTTTATCTTTTTTTTATTTTAAAATTTCTTTATCTTATATCTCCTTAAATTTTCTCGCCTCCACCGTGCCTCGAACCGCTGACCTCCAGTTTGCTGGGCGAATGTCTTAACCATTACGCTAAACGAACGAATTTAATGTCTTGGTCAAAATGCTCAGTTGAGTTTATGGTTGCTCAAGTCTCGGGAAACGTGCTTAAAAATGTTTTTCACTCCAAAAATGAATTACTTGAAAATAAACCCATTACAAAAAAAATAATAATAAAACCTTAAAATTTAGGGGAAAATTTTTGTCTTCCCAAACAACTGAACTTTGAACAAAAAAAAAAAAACAAATTTAGGGAATATACCCGCCGCCAACATGGATCGAACCCCGAACCTCTCGGCTGTTATTTTATAGTTTAGACCGCCAAGCTATCAAACACTCTTCGGGGAGTTGATCAGAATGCGAACTTAAAGCAGTCAACAGGGAGGAGCAGATAAAAGGGAGAATTGCGAAAATGAGAGCAAATTTCAAGGCATAGTAGAGAGCGAGAGAGAGTAAACGCCCAGCGGGAAAAGGTAGACATTGGTAAACGAGCGAGGTAATCGATACAACATATGTCTACCACTTACCCGCGTCGATGAAAATTAACACGGCGATGTCATTGAAAATTCGTTCGTTACCTCTTTCGCTTACTTCTTTGTTGAAGAATTCTATGACGAACCCCTCATCAAAAAGTCTACGACGACTATGTGAGCAATAATTTTTCCGCTTCCCTTACCTTTTTCTTCGAAGCATTCTCCTATGACCCTTTCATCGAAGAATTCCTCGACGAATAAGGTAATCGAAGAACAAACTTCCCGCTGGGCGAGAGCGAATTTGAATAGAGAGAGATTGAAATGATTATAATTTACTCATTATAGCTGGATATGCTATGTAAATAGCCGCAGATGCATTACGATCATTCTCAGCTATAATGAGTAGCTGCATATGCTATGCAAATAGCCGCAGATGCTTTAAAATCATTCTCCTACAGCTATATTCATTTAATATAATAACAAAATATAGCTATGTTGGCTATGTTTGTTTGAAATCAAGACATTTCGCTAGCTGAAATTCATATAAAATATAGCAAATGCAGTAATAACGCCGTTGCTATAGTTTATAGCAAGCAAGTAGTAGTTCTGTTTTTTGAGTGTATGTTGCGAATTCGAAGCTTCTACGCCTTTTACTTCGGAAGCTACGAAAAATCTTCATTTGTGGGCGTGGCAGTGAGCGGGCCACATAAAATTTTCTCCTACACCTTTCATTCGCCTTGGTGAACCTATGTTGCGAATTTGAAGCTTCTACGCCTTTTACATCACAAGTTACGATAAGCCCTTATTTTTGGGCTTATTTAAGGGCGTGGCTCGAGGAGGGCGGCGTCCATTTTTTGCCAGGAAATGTCCCTTTTCGTAGCTTATCAGCACACCAAATATCAATGAAATGTGTTGAGTGGTTCGCAAGTTACAAGCATTTTACTGAAAACACAATAAATTCATTTGTGGGCGTGGCAGTGGGCGGATGTCTGCCATTTTTACTTAGGATCATACTGGGACTCCGATATACATGTGTGCCAAATTTCGACTTCATTGGTGCAGCCGTTTCGGAGGAGATCCGACCACGGACGAACGGACAGACGGACAGACGGACATGTCTAAATCGATTCAGTTTTTGATCCTGATCATTTCTATATATATATGTCTATATCTGCGGAGCTTAGTTCTCCCTGTTACAAGATTCGCACAAAACTAATATACCCCGCTTACGCTGGGTATAAAAAGTCAAAGCAAAAAATAAATTTTTTTTCCCAGTCGCTGGTGACAGTTGATTTAGCCGCGAGACAGTTGTATCAACCATCAGGTAGTTATATCCTTATTGACTGTGTTTGTACTGTTGAATTGACCGCTACTACACATAAGCTAATAATTAACGGTGAACTCGGTTATTTTAACCCGCTTTTTCAGTTAATATAACTACCTTTTTCTCTCGGTGTAATAATAAGCTAAGTTAAATAACGTACTATTCTGATCCTAGCGGTTAGGTTTTAGGAAAAATTTATAAACCCCTTGAAGCTAAGTTTTCTTACACCTATAGATAAACCAAAGAAAGGAAAGGACAAAACGAAAAATAAAACAAAAATAAGGTATTTTCATATAAGTATAAGAACTCAAGACTGCCATCTAATGGTTACTTAATATATTTATTAATCTGAATGTACGATAAGTTCTTACATTTTTGGTAGGTAGGTAGGTAGGTAGTAGTGGCAGCTGATTGCTCACGTAGGCACAGTAGGTTGGCCCATTGTGATACCACAAGATGACACGACTTGCCCCTTACGTTTTAATGGGGAAGCCAATTGGACTTCCTGATGAACCGAGCAATGTCCGTGACTTTGATTTCACATAGCCCGGTGAGACTGACGAGGAAGCAGCCTCCTAAAAGGGTCAGTCTTCTTCTTGCTAGGGCCGGGCATTGACACATGAGGTGAAGGATAGATTCCTCCTCCTCCTCTGAGCGACAGCTTCGGCAAAAGTCATTATTTGGGACACCTAGTCTTGTTGCATGTCTGCCTAAAAGGCAGTGACCGGTGAGTATTGATATCGTCTGGTGAATGGAGACACTGCTTAGTCCTACTAGATCCCTGGTGCGTCTCTTATTCAGAGATGGCCAGGTTTGTCTAGTGACCCAGCAGGAATCTTCTGCGACCCAGCAGTTGTTCGCTAGGTTGAGGTATGATTGTTTTATGAGGAGTTTCACTGTTGCCAGTGGAACTCCGATGTTGGAAAAGGAGATATCCGAAAGCAATGTGCCTATCTTAGCAGGTTCGTCTGCCTCACAATTTCCTTCAATGTCGCTATGTCCCGGTACCCAAAAGATCGATACCATGGAAAGTTCCGCTATCTCGTTAAGAGATACCCGGCATTCATGGACAAGCTTAGATGTGGATTCAACCCCCTCAAGGTATTTGACGGCCGCCTGGCTGTCAGTGAAAATGTAAATATTCCTGCCAAATATCTCATTACACATGAGCCAATTGGCGGCGTGGTTAATTGCCGTGACCTCTGCTTGAAAAACACTGCTATAGTCGGAGGGCTAGCTTTAGGTTTAAGCTGCTGGAATATATACCGCTTCCTACCCTTGAATTGAGTTTGGAGCCATCAGTATAAATTTGAATTGAGTCCCGGCTGATATTCATACCATCGCACCACATTTTTGGTAAAATTTTAAACAAATTTTTTGAGCATTATATTTGACTAACAAAATATTTGCCATTATATGTAGGAAACGCACAGTGTCGCGAAAGTGGCCAAAAATACCAAAACTTAAAGTTAAAATTATCTTCAAATTTTGAGTATTAATAACAGGTTATACTTGTAGTAAAAAAAATCAAAAATAATTATACCAATATGTTGAACCGTTTAAGCGTACCACGCCTCTGAAGTTGCAGTTTTTAAAATCTTTTAGTTTTTATTTGACAGAGCTTCGAAAGTTGTACATATTTAATATGCTTTATTTTGGTTGTTTGTGGTTCAAACTTAATGATTTATACGTCAAATTAAAATGTAGGACCTATACTAAAATTTGGTATTAATATCTTGTTAATTTTTTGTAGTATATTCGATTTTCCAATAAATCATAGTAAGGAGCTTGAAAATACAAGAAAAAATACAAAAACATTAATCTTCAAAATTGAATTTAAAAAATTTTTCATAGCTAGAAGTTTCTTTAACCAAATACCGCAATAGAAATTGCAACTAGTTGCAAATCCGTAAGCTATAGCGATTTTAGTGCAGCGGTCTGCATTGCAAAAAAATCCTTTTAACTTTTGCCTGTATAGTGAAAACAGATAATAAGACGCAAAGTATAACTGAATATAAAATAATGGTTTATATGTAAAATTATAACATAACATAGGTTTAACATGTTAAGTTGTTTTTAATATTTTGTTTACACATTAGAATTCCGTTAAAACAATATTGAGGGGAGCAGAGAAAACCTATCGTAATAACCGATAGTCGTTATATCCAGCACCGCTATCTGCAGAGGAAATTGTTAAAAATAAATTTTGTTTATTTAGTGAGATCTCTCTATGTGTGCGTTCCTTTGTAATAAATAAAAAACTGCATTAATAGGCCTGTGATATTTGCAGGATATCTACATAGGTGTATGGGCCAAAAATCTTTTTAGTGCCTAAATTTTTGTCTCTGTCAATGGAATTCAGAATTACTCGCAAATTACAGTAACATTGTTGTCTTCTTTCGCAAGACGAGACAAGATAAGACAGCAATGTTACTGTAATTTGCGAGTAAACCAAATGAGTTTTGGTAATATTTGATTTTTTTCAAATCGACTAGAGTATTTTACTATATTGTTAATAACTTTTTTGTTAAATTTAAGTTGTTATTAATTGGATATGCAAAGAATTTTGGCCCACATTCAAAGAGCTTCATTGCAAACTATAAACCCATATGGTCAAAGCCAAAGTGTTGCACGTTACATTCGTACGCATATTTTTGTAAAAATTTTGGAAAGAACTAGGTAAAGGTCATAACTTTTTTTTTGCAATCGATAAAGCTTTTGAAGGCCTACATTTCCTAGGAACAAAATTTTTGGATATCTGTTGTCGTTTCGGATCTGTAGAAGATTAGAGTGGTGTCGCACGTTACAGAAATTTGGAAGTGTTTTTTGAGGTTGATGCACACTTATTGAAAACTTAGCGATTATAGCGGTGAAAATCTGTGTTCCTACTTATTTTATTCAAGCTGAAGGATCAAAGATATGAAATTAAAAATAACTTCCTCCAAAATATATTGGTATTTTGGTTATATGGCCGTAAACAGGCGGTGTTGCCCGTTACACAAAAAAGTGTCGCACGTTACCTTTCGATTTTATTTCTGTATAAAGAGGAAAAAAAGTTAATTAAGCGGATATTCCAACTGAAATATTTGAAAAACGAAAAATGTGTTGTAATTTTTCACTTTGCACGTTAAGTATATGTATGCATGACATTGATTTTGAAAACTTTAATATGCAATTTTAATTTAAAAAGTGAATTATGATTATTATTTTCTATTTTATATTATACTTATATAGGGTGGCCCACGAAAAAGTTGCATTTTAAAATAGCTACAAAAAAAGACGGGTGGATATTTTTCAATTATTTTTTTTTTATTAAATAGCCACAACATTGCGGTTTAATAGTGGAAGACCACTTCATTCATATGGCTGCCCCGGCTGGCTTTGCAGTAGCCCATTCTGTGGACCCAATTTTTCATGACATTTTCAATGGTGTGGCCCTCAATGGCTGCAATGGCGATTTCAATCTCGTGCTTTAGTTCGTCAATCGTCTCTGGATGGTTGGCGTAGCATTTATCCTTGACGGCTCCCCACAAAAAATAATCCAACGGCGTCAAATCGCAGCTGCGAGGCGGCCAGTTGACATCGCCTTTTCGACAAATTATGCGATTTTCGAACGTACCGCGCAAAAGTTCGACTGTAGCGTTGGCTGTGTGGCACGTGGCGCCGCGGCGTCCTGCTGGAACCAAATGTCGCCGTAAACTTAACCATTTCGTAAACCGCGAACCTTTCACTAAAATTTGACACATTGGCAAAATCATTCGAGCTGTCAAAGCCGAAATAATCGATAGTTCAAAAAGCAACCGCTAGATGGGCCACCCTGTATTAAAAATCGCCAAACAAAATACAAAATGAGACTTATACGCTAACTTTTCAATTATTAATTCTAAGAGATTTTCAAAAATCGTCAAAAATACCGTACGTGAACTTGAATGCTCCATTTTACGTACATAGTGATTGTTTTATGACGTTATCACGTAAAACTATCGTCCGTAAATTGACTACAGACACCAATTTTTTTATTATACATCCCAGCCTATTGGTGTGGGTACAGCTTTGGCTGAAAAAAATTTGGACTCGCTATTACAATGGTCATCATTATACACATAAGTAGTGTTACCATTCGTCCCCGTTTTCGGGGACACGTCCCCGATTTCAAAGATTTGTCCCCGCATCCCCGTTTAGGTCTAAAATGTCCCCGAATTCCATAATTTCGATCAAAAGTTTTATTTTTTGTTATCAAACATATTAAAAAATAAAGGACGTCAGGGTGAAAAATATTTTATTAATGTAAGCCAATGTTATCGGTAGTTCAATCGATAATCGGTGGTGATCCGAATAATAGATATGTTAACGAAACATGAAATATGTATCGATAAGATATCTATGTATGCATCTCTAATAGCTGAAGAAGAAGAATTGTCATGTGATTGAGTGTTTTCTTCTGCGTCGTTAATTTTGGTTCTTCGAAAAACAATGCCAAAACGTTTATGTAATTTCTCAAATCTGCAGAAAAAGTATACTGGTTTCAGGCCGGGTACAAAGCCAACCTTAGCAGTTTGCAATTTGTGCGATTCGATCGTTTCGGTAGCTAACAATGGTTTGTATTGCATTCGCCATATGTCTGAAAAAAAATTGCAACGAAAGTATTTTTTTCTCCAAGGTTCTGGGGCTTTAGATTCTCATTTATCTTCTGAGAAGCATAAATTGCACATTCGCGACGCATTAATCTCTAAATCCCTTGACAGTTACTTGATTAAGAAAAATTCAACGCTTGAAACTAATATAGCTATAGCAGAAGGAACTATGGCGTTTCATACTGTTTTTCACCACATGTCATATTCCCAAATGGATTGCACGGGACCGCTTTTGAAGTCACTCTTTGGAGACTCGGAAAGGGCATCAAAGTTTTCATGTGGGCGAACAAAAACAGAAGCGATCGTAAACAACGTTTTCTCGCCACACTCGATTGAAATGATTACAAAAGAACTCACTGAAGTAGAATTCATAGGTTTGGGCACCGACGGTAGCAATCATGGAAATATTAAAATTTTTCCAGTAGTTATTCAATACCTAAACCCCACAAAAGGTATTCAAGTGCGATTACTGGATTTTCATAGTTTAGAAAATGAAACAGCGGTTACAATATCATCGTACGTAAAGAACATTGTCGTTTCTCATGGAATTCTCGAAAAACTTGCTGCTATTGTTCTTGACAATACAAATACTAATTTTGGAGGTGTTAAACGCAAAGGAAAAAATAATATTTTTCGTGAGCTACAAAAAATCAAGCCGCAATTGGTGGGTGTAGGATGCTCTGCACATATCATACACAACTCCGTTCAGCACGGCCTGGATCAATTTGGTTTATATGATGTCGATTCCATTGTATATAAATTGTACGAGTACTTTTCAATTTATACCGTACGCACAACTGAACTAAAATCTTTTTGCCAGTTCGTCGATGTTAATTACCGCAATTTATTAAGGCACGTACATACACGCTGGCTAAGCCTTTTTCCCGCTATTGAGCGCATTTTACAAATGTTTGAGGCTTTAAAATCTTACTTTTTGTCCCAAGAAAAACCTCCTGTTACTATTAAGAGGTTTTTCGAAGATGACATTGCAGAGTGTTTCCTTTTGTTTGTGCATTCAGTAATGGCATTGTTTCACTCCAAAATTGCATTGGCAGAAAAAAAGGACAATAGCATCTTGGAAATAATATCTATATTTGAAGATCTCTTCGACAAAGTAAGCGAAAGAAAAAAATCAAATTTTGTTCCTTTAGCAGTTAGAACAATTTTGTCAAAACTCCGTAAGGACGGAAAAGATATTGATTGTGATGGTTTCATGGCAAGAGTTCAAGTAGTTTATCATGAAATATTAGAGTACATGAAACTTTGGACCGAAAGTTTTTCTGAATTTGAAGTTTTTCGATGGCTGGATTTTAAGCAAAATGAATATTTTGAATACTGCGACGTTGAGCCATGCCTTTTGTATCTGGTAGAGAAAAATGTAAATATTAACGACTCTCTGTTACACGACCAAATTGTGAATTTAATAAGATTTTTGGAATCGAAAATTGATGACAATGAATTTTTCCAACACAAAAGCGCGAGCGCTAGAATTTGTGAATTTTTTGCATCGAACAAAACCATCGAGGGATACTCGGAGCTGCTCAAAATCGCACAATATTTTTATGCAATTCCATCGCACAATGCGAATTGTGAACGAGTTTTCTCGTTAATGAACAATCAATGGACAAAAGAAAGAAATCGGCTGTCAATTGAAAATATAGGTCACATTCTCAAAGTGAAATTCAACTTTGCCAACTTCGACTGTTTGTCCTTTCAAAAATATTTGAAAGATCCCGCGAACTCGCATATTCTTATGAAAATAAGAAATTCAGAGAAGTACCAAATAAGCAAGAGAAGCAAAGAGGCAGACTCGTTAAAACTGTAATTATTTTTTTAGAAAAAAGTTGTATCAAAACTACATATGTACAAATGTATATAATGTAAATGTATAAGTACCATAACTTTCTACTTTTTCATTATGTAAGTTAACGTTTCTTCATTGAAAAAAATAAAATTATTTTAAGTGAAAGTTGTTGATGCGTTTGGAGTTTTTTTTTTTTTTTATAAATGTCCCCGATTTACGTTTGTGACTTCTGGCAACACTACACATAAGAAAAAACCACTCTTTCTCTTATTCATATATATCTGTATATAAACGGATTTTTGGCTTCTTCTGATTGTGCAGTTAGCCGCTAAATAAAGTGGTCATTTATGGTAAAATTTTGACCATGACCACAATTCGCGAAATTCGCAAAAACTTCATTTGCACTATTTGGAATTGAGTATATCGCAGCTAGACTTAATACTTTCTTACGGTTTAAATTTGACCGTGACCATCATTCGCGAATATTATATTTTGTGCTTCATAATAATAACCAAAAATGAAAGTGTCGCACGTTACACATATTCGTTGGCTTTGTAGGTTATTGTAGCTGCTATATTTAATTTCAATATTGATTCAAAAAGTAGACTAAAAATACTCAAAAAAAATCTGCTTGATTCAGTTTGTTAACTTCTTGAACTATGCGAAAAACATTTTTTTTTATATTCTGGTGTCGCACGTTACACGAAAATAACCTACATTTCAGTGCCATCAAATGCATTCACCGAACACATTTTTTTTTAACTCTTTACGTTTTCAGTTAAAATCAACCATATTATTTTGAAATAGAGACTAACAGCATAAAAATTTAAAATATATCTAATATATTTACTTTTTTCTCCGACCCAGAAATGTTTTCCATTGTTGCGAAACACGAGCAATACCTAAAAATGATGTTGTATGCCCATCCTACTATGTTTCTAATTGTGTGAAATTCACGTTTCCCGATGCATTGCAGTGAGGTCGTTCGGAAAAAAGATAAATTTAAAAGGTATTTAAAAAAAAATTTTTTTTACTTTGGTTTCAGTTCTCGTGGCTTTGACCATATAGGCATTATATGTAAATTGTTCTTCCAAAAAAAAATTTCAATTAGAATCCACGTATACAGATTATCGGTACATTCAACTGCACTGCGACAAAAGTATAATCTACAATATTTATTGCTATAAACGATGTAGTTATAAGTGATTTCTACTGTATTTTTAGCATATACGATTATCCGTTACAGTAAAGTGTGCAATTAGTTGAAGGTGTTTGTTTTTAAAATTCAATAAATAATTATAATGCACACCTCGTTTTGATTTTTTTTTCATATTGCATAACTTCTATTTCCGTTTCCGCAATAACCACATAAGTAAGGCAATGATAACCAACCAGGTGAAATCCCATTGCTTATACATATTAAGGGTATTCACAAGGGGAATTTAAAACGTCGGAAAATCGGAAAATCGCAAAATTGCAACATCGTAAAAAGTTTCTTTGTGAGCAACCCAGTGAAGAAAGCGTTTATTTATTTTGTAAATTTTACAGCTGGTCTCAACAGCTGTTTTTAACGATTTTGAGTGAATAAAAAAAGGTCCATTTATGGTAAAATGCCCAGGGAAAGTGGAAAAACTAAGCTTTTGAAAAATCTATGTCATCAACATTTATTTGCGCTAAATGATGTCGATTCAGGTAATCCAAAAAAAATGAAAAGTCTATGCTTTCAATTGAAAATATTTGTTTCAGACGAAGAAGAAGAATGTGACCTTAATCTCGATTTCACCATGAATGCCGCTCTTATCTTAAGCAATCGGCGGAGCACTCACTTGTCGATACCGAAATCAATAAATTGGGCTGAAGAAGTGCTTCCGAACTTTGATGAAGGTAGAATGCGTCAAATGCTTCGTGTTAGCAGGAATGAATTTCTCCAAATTTTGTCCTTGATTGAAATGGACCCTGTCTTCCATACGCAAAGTGTGACTCCGCAAATGCCTATACACCTACAGCTTCAAATTGCACTTTTTCGCTTAGGGTCAAACGGGGAAAACGCTTCAACACGAAAAGTAGCGACTATTTTCGGTGTGGGAGACGGTGGAACGGTGTACATCGTCACAAAGCGTATAATTCATGCCTTACTAAACTTGAAAGAAAAATATTTATTTTGGCCAAAAGCTGATGAGCGCAAAAAAATTTTGTCCGAGACAATGCACGAATTGCCTGGATGTGTAGGTTACATAGATGGATCCGAAATTCGACTTGCGGAAGCTCCAGCGTTAAATCATGAATTGTATTTTTCGAGGAAGAAACAGTACGCTATCAAAATTCAAATCGTTTGTGACCATCGTCTATGTATACGACACGCAGTTATTGGGTATCCAGGAAGCGTTCATGACGCAAGAATGTTTTCGGAATCTTCATTAGCCCAAAATCCACAACAATTTTTTAGCGAAAATGAATACATTGCCGGTGATTCGGCATATCCTCTTTCACAACATCTGCTTACACCATTTCGTCAAAATAGTTCTGAATTA
This sequence comes from Chlorops oryzae, assembly GCA_020466095.1. Lineage (NCBI taxonomy): Eukaryota > Metazoa > Arthropoda > Insecta > Diptera > Chloropidae > Chlorops > Chlorops oryzae. Next base: position 86,152,308 of record CM035807.1, read on the forward strand.
ACCGATGAGCTTAGAGCTAAATATAATTTACATTTATCTAAATTTAGAGTAAGAATTGAAAACTGCTTCAGCAGACTTAAGGAGGTTTTCGGCAGCTTAAAAGGGCTTCGATTTCGTCTTCATAACGAAGCTAACTATAAGGACTGTTGCGATTGGATTTTTGCTTGTTGCATTTTACACAACATTTTAGTAACCATGAACACATCCGAAGATGCAGGCGAACCCAAAAATGTGGAATTTCCCCCATATATGCGTTCAACCAGCAATATTAGAGCATCGATAGCTCATTTTATTTCCAGTAACACTTAATTATAAATATTTTATTTTAAGTAACAAACAAAACAAAAATTCAAGGGTTCAACATAAATAAAGGCACTTCGGCAAAAACAAAAAAAAAGGTGACAAATTAGTTTTTAAAAGTCTCGACTCTCTTAATTTTTTCCATTTCCACTCTTTCTTTCATACCTATTTCTTGCATAGCTATTTCTTTTTTCATTTTCAATTCCATAAGTCTTATTTTACGTTCAAATTTAAGTTTTTCTTTCTCCAGTAAAATTTTTTCTTTTTCTAAATTTTGCTCTTTTTCCTGCTTTTCTTTTTCGAGCAATAATTTCTCTCTTTGTATTTTAATTTCTTCTTCTCGCAATTTCAATTCCATTTCTTTGGACGACTTTCTTATGTCCAATATTTGAGACTGCACTTGGAGCACATCAGCAAGCCCTGTGCGGGAATATATTCCTGTTTGGCTCCTGTGTGGAGGTTTCTTTGCGTTGCCTGCTGAAGTTAAGGTTTGCTGATCTGAATCCACAAGTTCCACAATACTTTCCAATTCACGTTGAGAATGCTGTTGATCAACATCTTCCAGCAAGTCTTCGTTGTTTAGATTACTTATCATAGGTGAATTGTTCTCAATATTTTCGTTGCCAGAGTCCAAAATACAAGTTATATTTATTTCCTCTCGATACCCGAAGATGTCTTCATATTGATGAAATTGTGGACACTTGGCTAAAATAACGTCTAATAAAAAAACAAACACGTTCGCTTAAAGTCCATACATGGCTTTAAAATTTGCATGTTTTCTTACCTTCGATAGTTTCGCCATCCATTGCGCCAGCTCCTGTTGAATTCAGCATTGACTTTGCACTATTGTACGCGTTACGCATGTGCCTCACTCTATCTCGTACATTTTTCCAATCGAACCCATTTATTCCACACGATTCCAAGAAACGGCAGTAATATTTCTGCGCTGTTGGCTTTTCCAGAGGCCTATTTTCTTGAATAAACTTAATAAGGCTCTCCAGTTGGCACTCAGTCCACTTTTTGTAGGGTCCCTTGGTCACACGCTTCTTTAAATTAGGAAAATTGAAGCTTTAAAAATAGATTTTAATTTATAAAAACGAATCAAACTTACCTTTTTGTGTTCCATTTGCCTTTAAATGTTGCCTACCCACGCACTTGAGAACATTGGGCTGACAACAAGGGAAAAGGGAATTTAAATTTTTACTAAAAGGGTTTTTTTTTCACTTTTTTTAAATATCCGGACGAGGAAATTAATTTTATGCAATTCGACATCATAATAGGCCTATTATGATGTCGATTTTAAAATCATAATGAAGCATATTATGACACTAGTTTTGAGAAAGTATAAAAAATTGTTTATACAAACAAAAAGCATGGCATACTACATGGTTTTTTAAGAATGAATTTCAAGGCGTGCAATAATAAATTTCAAAACGCACGCATTTCAAAAAATACAAGGCAAGGCGTGCAATAATAAATTTCAAAATGCACGCATTTCAAAAAATACAAGGCAAAAATAAGCAGAGCATACTACGAAGTTGTATAATAAAGAATTTCAAATTATGAATCTGTCAAATCAAAATAAAAAATTTCTTCACAATAACAAACAAACAAAAAACACGCTTTCTTAAATTTAGGTTAAAATCTAGTTTGAAATCTTATTGCATAAAATATTGTTCGGCACTCGTGTCGAAACTCAGCTTTTTTCGCACTCGTGGTATTGTAACACTCGGCTGCGCCTCGTTTTACAACATTTACCACTCGTGCAAAAAAAAGCTTCATTTCGACACTTGTATCGAAAATATCTATTATTTGAAGGGAAAATTTTATTTATACAATAATAAAAACTTTACATGACTATTACTTACTTATTCAATATAAACCAATAAAGGGGGAAAAGAGGCTTTTAAGCTCTTAAAAAATGTTGGCAACACCATTTTATGTTGCAAAATTACAACGCGAAAAGTAACACGCTCGGGAGTGTCGCAAAAAGTCTACACTGTCGGAAATTTTATTTGTAAGCAAAACAAAAACAACAAATTACGACTGCTTGTTAAAATCGGAAATTCATCGGAAATTTTCCGACATCGACTTTTTGCGACGAAATTCCACCTTCCTTGTGAATACCCTTATTTTGTTGCTTGAAATTGCTCCAGGGACGCAGCCAACAAAGATATCCTTAAATCTTTATTACAGTGCTCAGAACCAACAATTGTTCAATATAGGAAATTTAAGTCAAAAAACCAATGCTCTGAAGAAGAAATAAAAGATTACATTTTGCCAGAAAAAATGATTACATCGATTTTGAGAGCTCTTTTGACATCGACTTAGAGCATTTTATATCAGAAGATTCAGACTGCAGCTCTTCCGATTCAAGCGACATTTAAAACAAATACTTTTTTCTGACTTTTAAATTTTCTTTATAATATTGGTGTAGTAAAAAGAAATCCATTATTTTTCCAATAGATGGCGTTATTTATCTGCATCTCGCGTTGTATAAGTCCGATCGTGTTCCGCTAGGGGGCATTAGAAAGATGACAGTTCCTACTAAAAAAGCTTTTTTGACACTTTTTTGATTGATTGATTCAGTTTTGTTTGAGAGCTTGTCAAAGATGGACATCAGCAAAGAGAAAATTCGCTACATTTTACAGTTTTTCTTCGATAAGGGAGAAAACGCAAGCCAGGCGGCTGAAAATGTGAATAGCGTTTATGGACCTGATACTGTAACAGCCAATCATGCGCAATTTTGGTTTCGTCGATTCCGTTCCGGTAACTTCGATGTCAAGGATGCACCACGCACTGGAAGGCCAATTGTCGAAAATGTCGATAAAATCATGGAAATTATCGAGTCCGACCGTCATGTTAGCACTGTTTCGATTGCAAAAGAGCTAAAGATTGCACAAAAAACCGTTTGGAACCATTTGAATAAGGCTGGATACACAAAGAAGCTCGATGTATGGGTGCCACACGAGTTAACGCAAAAAAACCTCATAGACCGAATTTCCATCTGCGAATCGCTGCTGAACCGCAACAAAATCGACCCATTTCTGAAGCGGTTGGTGACTGGTGATGAAAAGTGGGTCACTTACGACAACGTCAAGCGAAAACGGTCGTGGTCGAAACACGGTGAACCGGCGGAAACGGTGGCCAAGCCAGGATTGACGGCCAGGAAGGTTTTGCTGTGTGTTTGGTGGGATTGACAGGGAATTATCTTCTATGAGCTGCTCCCATACGGCAAAACTCTTAACTCGGAACTCTACTGTCAACAATTGGACCGTCTGAAGGAAGCAATCGCCCATAAGCGGCCAGCTTTGGCCAATAGGAGAGGAACTGTGTTCCATCAGGACAACACCAGGCCACACACATCGATAGTGACTCGCCAGAAGCTCCGGGAGTTTGGTTGGGAGGTTCTTCTGCATCCACCTTATAGTCCGGACCTGGCACCAAGTGATTACCATCTGTTCCTGTCCATGGCGAACAATTTTGCTGGTGAAACATTCGCTTCAAGAGAGGCTTCTGAAATTCGACTGTCTCAATTTTTTGCTAATAGGAACGAGGGCTTCTATGAGAGAGGCATAATGAAATTACCTTTAAAATGGCAACAAGTTATCGAACAAAACGGCGCATATTTGACCTAAATCGGGTCATTCTAACTATCTTAAATAAAGCCCTCAATTTAATGCAAAAATAATGGATTTCTTTTTACTACACCTAATATCTTTTTTTTTTTTGCCCTTTTTAACAAATATCTGCAAAACACAAAGATTAAACTTAAATTGTCCGTTATTGATATTGCTTTGTTTAAAAGAAAAAAAAATTTGGGAGTTGTGTGGCGGAGGGGGGTTTGGAATTGTGAAGAGTGTAAAGGGGAAAGGAGAAATGCTCCATATCAAACGACAGCGGGAAAATATTTATACACTTTTTAACGATCCTGAATGAAGTGCGAGTTTTGTCTTTGAATTTCGCTGTTTTCGCCACTTCGTATTTCTGGCTCAGGAGGAAAATGGGAACCTTGTTTTAAATTTTTTAACTAAGCACATGTTTAAATTTTATGGAAAAATATAAAAATTAACATTTCCTATAATTTTTCATTGAAATATCGGGGGGTCTTTTAATCAAGTTTTTTCCAAACTTTGAGTGGGCGTTATGCAAAAAGTAGGCATGGCATCCAACAAATTTTAACTTTTTCTTATATTGGAGGTGACAAATAATGTCTGTGCCGAATTTCAAGTCCCTAGGCTAAAAAATAACCATTTCAGAAAATCTCGTTATGTGGGGGGTGGGGGAGGAGGTGGTTCGATTTTCACAGTTTTTTCCAAATTTCTTAAATTCATGCAAATAAACGTCCATACCAAATTTCAATGCTTTAGGACAACTCCTTCTATTTTGGGCAAAAAAATGTATGGACTCGCGACACTGTGAGACGCTGGTTCAATACTAACTTAAGGATTTTGTTTTGAAAAATTTTAAGCCTTTTTAAGTGGCAGTTAGCGGCGCACAGTGTCGCGACTCCATACATTTGATGGCCAAAAATAGAAGGAGTTGCTCTAGGGCAATGAAATTTGGCATGGGCATTTTTTTCGATGAGATTAAGAAATTTTGAAAAAATTATAAAAATCCGAACACCAGCGGCGCACAGTGGTTAGGCTTCATACTCTCATACTTCATACTCTCATACTTCTTGGCAAAAAGTAGAAGGAGTGCTCCTAGAATAATGAAACTTGACACCGAGTCTTTTTTTGGCATAATTAAGAAAAATGTAAGGTTTCATTAAAATCCGACACGACCACCACCCACCCCCCATACAACCCAAAAGTTTTTTTCCCTGTAAAACACGTTGGCGGCTACAGAAATCAACGAAATTTTGCACAAAGTTTAGTTATAGCAAAGCCAAAGCATCAGCGAAATTTAATTAAAATTGGACACGAACACAACCCACTCCCCGTACAACCCAAAACGTTTTTTCCCCATAAAACGTTTAGGAGGCTACAGAAATCGGTGAAAATTTGCACAAAGATTGGTTGTAGAAAAGCCAAAGTATCAGCAAATTTTTATAAAAATCGGACACGCCCACCACCAACCCCCATACAACCGAAAACAAAAATATTTGAAAAAATTGTAATAGCGGTATTAAACAAACGCTAAAATGAGCATAATTTATAAAAATAACAACTAATTTAAAGTTTTATTCATCACAGATCATATCTTTAACAATATCATCTAACTCCAATTGTTGTTTATTTGGTTGACGTCTTATATGACTTATATATGGGTCAGATGA
>CM035807.1:86157988-86173664 GCA_020466095.1 Chlorops oryzae
AAAGCTAAATATGGAAAAATAACATATTCTTAAGCTCGATGAGATATATATTTGGCTTTTAAAATTTAACAAGAGGCCGAAAAAATGCGGAATTGTCTTTAAGTTTTTAATTTTTTTTTACATGAAGTGCGTTAATTTTTGTTATTAAATGTATAATATGAAATAATATTTTTTGTATATTTTATTTTACTTGATTTTGTAACGAAATGATGGGAATGTTGATTTCGTGGGAGCTTTGTATACTACTCCAACGCAGCAATACACCACCCTTCCCCCTTCGAACTACTACCCACTAGAGGTGGAAAACAATCAATGTTAACATAATGGTAAAATTAATAAATAAATGGTAAAAATAAATTCCATTAAATTAAATTCTAACAAGCTTAGTAGTTGATGAAAAACAATAGATTGTCGTAGAACACCATCAATAGGGTAAAACATTTAAAAACATCGTCGATGTATCCCACAATCGTGCACTATTGATGGTTTCTGATAACTAACAATTTTTTTCCATCAACTAAGGTTGTTAGAATTAAATCAAACTTAATCTATTTTGCATTTTTAACTTTCTTTTCATTATTATTTATTTTAACTTAAAAACATCGATACTATCGATGTATCGATGTTAACATCGATTTTTTCCCACCTCTACTACCCACTCGGGAAAAATCTGTTCTGCCGTGCCTGACTGTGACTAGGAACGATCCTGGAGAGTTGTTGGAGTTTGTCAAGCCCTGTGATGGTGTTTATTCAATTTTGTCTAATCCTTTGGAGGGTCCATTACGTGCGATAATTCGGTTTGGATGTGCTAGTGATCGAACTGATCGTAAGGTTTTTATTTATTATCATTTTTCCGAATGTAATGGGATCGATGATCCTGCTAAGGTCGTTAATATTACTTTTTTGTTTGAGTCGAACCTTTCTATGGCTTTTAAGTCGTTTGGGTTTGGTTTAACTGCTTTTACGCTTTGGAAGACTTATAGCAAGTTGAATTCAAAACTTCGTACCCTTGTCCACCAGGTTCCACATATTGATATACTTATGTTGGGCGAGTTGCGATTATCCTTAATTCGTGAGTTTAATAATATTACTGCTTAACTATCTAGTATTTTGGCACTTGGAAATAAGGTTGCGAATTGGCTGATTGATAGTCAGATATTTAAGAATCCATTTGATGGAGTTCAGTATTGGATGCAGCCTTATTTCTTGTCGTTAGCTAAGGATGTAATTTTCTCCGGTGTGAGTCGTGACGCTGCTAGGTTGTTGACGGTGAATGTACCGGAGATATTTTACTTTTCCCAGGTGTATTTTGACCATATTTCAATTTGTGTTGCGAATCTCCGATCCCGCATCCGTGCTAAGGACCCAACGGTTTGTGTGGTAACGAATGAGAGAATTGTTTCGCCTTGTGGTGCGATTGTTTCTTCTACTAAATTGTTTTATCATCCATGTTTCATGCCAAATTTGATGATTGGAGTTGATCATCGCCTTCGTTTTGTAAAGGTTACCTCTTCTAACATTCTTTCTTATCAGCCTCATCCGTATTTGGTACATCCTGATGGTACGAAGGAGATATATAATGGAGCTGCTTGTCGACTTTGTCATAGAGTGTATTATTTATTTCAGTTCTCATTACTATGTGCTATTAGATGCTTTGTTATGATGGAATGTCTTACCAATCCTCAGCCTGGTGAGAGTGCCACTATTCGAAGTCCTCCTGCTGTTGCTCCATCCAGTCAGCTTAACATTTTAACTGGGATGTTAGTTACCGAGATGCCTTATGTTAAAGTTTTTAAACAGGGTAGTAATAATGGTAATCGATGTGTTCAGAAGTTTTTGTTCCGATCATAATAATATTATTTTTAAGCTTTCCCAATGGGGGCGCCCTTGGGTGACCAAACTCGCAATTTAAAAAAAAAGAATCAAAACTGTATGGATTTGAACAAAAATAAAACGGACTGCACACCATTAAAGGTGCAAAATCTGGCTAGCAATAGCCAAAAACAATCGATGACCACAGGGGAGGATGTTCCTTGTGCCATCGAATCTATGGATTATGAAAGTACTTCAGATAGGGCAACTGGTCCTTCCTCTGAGGTACTTGAGGAGATGGAGATAGCGCTCAGTCAGGTATCAGCTGATGGAGCGTCCATATCCTCAGATCAGGAAAGACATCTTCTGAATCCTAGTCCAAAGAAATCGGAGGAGGCAAAGACGGGCAACAACCATGGAAAGGTCAAGCTTTCCGGTGCCGGTCGGAAGAGGCTTAAGGCTTTGATCTCCAAGGGCATACCGCTGGATACAGCAAGGTCCTTGGCGTTGAAACCTAATACGGCGACCGTCACTCCGAAAAGAGGTCGATCCGACAGCTCGACTCCGACGCCTACCAAAAAACCCACAAAGCGGTTTGCTCCACAAGGCAACTCAGGTGGCAGACAAGGCAACGTGGTGCACAATCTACCACCTGATGTGCCTAAAGGAGCTTCAGCCTCACTGGCGTGTAGGGGAGATCAAGCTGCAGGAGTGGAAAAAGGGGACGCATCGGGTACCCTAAATCCTGAAACGGGCTTGTCGACGGTGGGGGAACCAAGCACATCTGGTGTGCTTCCGACCCCACAACCCACCTTCGCACAAGTTAGCCTGAAAAAGGCTGCGATTCTTCCTCCAAACTTCCCAGAGGGCATTTGGTCCACGGGACAACTGGCGGAGATACAAAGGAGCATCGTAGACAAGGTATTCGATGCTCGAAATGGCCCGGTGAAGCAGGCAGACGAAAGGCGAAAGAACACGAGCCGCCGAGTCAGCATGTGGACCACACACAAACAAGGGATGGTCGCGGCATGCGTTTGCTTGTTCGTATTACATTTCGTTCTCTACGTCTTTTGTGTGTGCACTTGGCTTGCATTAAACCGTACATATGTCGAATGAGTTTGGAGTGATCGGCATATTTAGCTGATTGTCAATGTATGGCACGGCGATTAAATAGAAGACAACGGCACTTATGCAATCGCCGAAAAAGCCGAAATGCAGAATAGACGGTGACCAAGGGACGCTTGCGGGGAGGTTAGATGAAAAAGAAACCTATGACGCTAGCAACTATCGATATTGCGAACGGAGCAATATTCGACTATAAAAGCGAAGTTCGATGGACAAAAAGGGACTTATCATCGATTGGCACTCCGAGTATTAAGAAGATCTCAACTTTGGCGCACCTACTTACGAGCCAGGACGACAAAATGTGGATCTCAGTGATAGCTAGAGAATTAGGGCAGTAAAGAAAGCTAGAATAGAACGTTTGAAAGAGACTTTAATAAATAAACAATAAATGAACAATTATTACAACGAGTAAAGGAGTGTTTTATTTGGAATAAAAACGGAATCCTTGTTGGCGCTTACAGAGGTCCTTTCTCCCCAGCAGACACACAACACTAGTAATAAACTGCCTAGACGAAGAAACTGTGGCCTGGCTCAAAGAGGCAGTACCAACCTTAAAGCCCTGGGAAGGAGCCGAACTGAAGATAGTGGACGAGGCAGAAGTGCCAAAGGCCAGGATCTTCGTCGGCTACTTCCCGGGCTCAAGCGCATGGGCAAATGATCGCATTCTGGGTCAGATTGAGGCAGAAATGTAGTCGCCTTGCTGTGGTCTGATTTAGAACAGCTTCACCAAGAAAGAAAAAAAATAACGCAAAAGAAATATGAAGACTTGCAATACATAAAAGCTTCTTTACCCAAAGACTATCATTCATTTTATGATAACTTGCTTCACGATTGACTTTTTTTAATAAAAGCCACAAAAAATCAGGATAAATATTAAGCTTGCGATAAAGGCTTAAACGTTTTTTATTAACTTATTAATATTCTTTTTAATAGCAATGAAGTAAGACTGTATTTAATGACTATACTCTATATCAAATAAAATTGCTTTTAGTTTTGAAACACAACTAAATTTTTAATTTATTCATCGCAACACGCTAGAAACTCTAAAAAAACCTTTTAGGAAAATGTGCTAACTCCCAATGCACATCAGAAAAACGAAACAGAAAATGTGCTAAATCCAAAAAACCTTTCCAAATGGGTAGAAACGGGTTTTTTTTAAATATGTTTCTTTCTGACATTGAAAACATTACGACTTAATATAAAACTGCGTTTAAAATTTCTAAAAATAATGGCAGTTGCGAAAATAAAACAGTTTTTTGTCTCTCCTGAACAATTTCAAAAAATGGAGTTGACCCATTTTCACTCTAAGCCGACGATATGTTGAATGGAGCTTCACCGGGCTGCGTTGGCGCAGCAAACCCATCGGGTTGGTCCAATGAAATTCTCTTCATAAAATATTTGCAACATTTCATTGCCTTCGTCAAGCCTAGCCCAGAAGAAAAGGTTCTACTAATTATTGACAATCATTAGTCCCATATTTCCGTGGATGCTATTGATTTGGCAAAGCAATGTGGCATTGTGTTACTAACTCTTCCTCCGCACACTTCGCATTAAATGCAACCGTTGGACAGAACCGTGTTCGGTCCGGTTAAAAACGTTTTTCAACCAAGCTGCAAATGAATGGATGCTTATGAACCCGGGTAAGCCCATGTCAATCTACGATATAGCTTCCATAATAGGCAAAGCATATCCAAAGGCATTTACTACATGGGCTGAAAAGTCTTTGGCCTGACCTAGAGATGGCGCCACAAATCCAAAATCCCTATGCTCATTACAGAGTACCGACTTTAACTTAGATCCTGTCAAAATTTCATGACATTTGGTTGACTTGTTTTCAAGTTATAGCTCTCGAAGTGACGCTACCTCAGTGAATTTTGTAAGCAATGGAAAAAAGTGAATTTCGTGTTTCGATAAAACATTGTTTTTTGATGCGAAAAAACACAGTGGAAACAAAGGCATGGCTTAATAATTGTTATAATACATCTGCCCCACCGAATTCAACTATCAAATACTGGTTTGCTGAATTTCGTCGTGACCGTACAAGCACTACTGATGCTCCGCGCTCAGGAAGGCCAAATGAGGCAGTTAATCCGGAAAATATCCAAAAAATTCACTGATTTGGTATTGAATGATCGCAAAATGAAGTTGAATGAGATAGCTAACATCATAGGCATCTCAAAGGAACGCGTTGGACACATCATTCATGAATATTTACACATGCGAAAGCTGTGCGCGCGATGGGTGCCGCGTTTTCTTAGAATCGACCAAAAAGCAAAATGAATTCGACTTTCTGAGCAGAATTTGGCATTGTTACGCCGCAATAAGAAGGAGTTTTTGCGTCGATTTGTGACTATGGATGAGACATGGATTCATAACTATACTCCGGAGTCCAGTCGACAGTCGGCGGAGTGGTTGTTTCCTGGTGAAAGCCGTACGAAGCGCCCAAAAACACGGCAATCGGCTGGGAAGGTTCTTCAAAATATTATAAGAATTGAATGAAAGCATATTTTCCGAAGACGAGTTTTATGGAAGTTACGTCACAGATAGACCATGTCCTCGTGAGTTAATTCCGCCAGTTGGTGATTCACAGAATTTTCCTGAAGAACAAGAGGTATCTCAATCAATTATAACTGATGTTGCTTTGCCAAGTACAAGTTTTGTTTAACCAGATTTGATAAGACCATTCCCAAAAGAAATGGGAAAAACTATGGATGAAGCTGTGCTGCCTCCAACCAACTCCGATTTGCTACAATTATCCGAGCTGCCAACAAAGCTAAATTCGATGAATCACGCGTTGAAAAAGTCTAAAATTGATTTTGGATTACCGCAATCAAAGTACTTCGAGTCAAGCCTCTTTAAAATGTGACCATTGCGAAAAAAAAAACAACTCCTAGTCTTAACCCTTAATTAATTTATTTGAAATTCCCTATCTAGCTTTGCGAAATTATTTCAATCCTTACACTCATCGCTGTGGCAGTTCGCTTTGATGGCCTTCACCGAGAGATGCAGCTGTAAGTCCGTTTCGCCGTGATTATGTACGTAAGTCATAGTTTCCATGATTTTTTAAAACTTCTAGAGCACCCTTATATGAGATTTAAAAAAAAACCTTTGGTTTACTGATGTTCCTAAAAATTTTAATTCGTTTTAAATCATTTGTAATTAATGTATCCAATCACCAACAAACAGTTTCGAACCACTTGAAAAATGCACGGAAAGTAGTTTCAGTAACAACACCTCAGAACCAAGTTCACATATTAAAAAAAAAAAAAGGACAGCTCCAAAACAGAACACATATACTGACACCATTGCAAATGCTTTGCTTCAAAATTCAAAACAGTGAACGAATCTGGCAACTCAAAACACACCAAAACACCGCAGATAGAAGTCGCGATCTAGTCGCATTCCTTAATTCGATCGAAGTCGACGCCGCGCATAAGTTCGATTAAAATAAGATACATATATTGGTCATGAGCTCTTTGCGCAAAGCAAGATGAAGTCGCATATTAAATCGAGTACCTTCGTTGAAGATAAAATACATACGTAATTTATGATCTTTTGTGGTGATGTGCCATCCACTCCCAAAAAAACGGTCCTAAATAAATTTGAATCGCATATTAAATCGAACAAGGCCAACCGTCGCGAGTAAGTTCATTTAAGACAAAACTCCATATAAAAAAGAGGTGCGATAAAATCCCGATAATTAGACTTCTGTAGTGCGATTCTGTAACTTTTTAACGATCCGATTTTCGGTTCGCTAATTAGCGATTTCATCGCTTGCAGTAACGAATGAGCGATTCCGTAACTTTGAGTTAACGACATTGATTTGCCCTCGATAAATATTTGAAAAAGTGGCAAGGCAGCAATATGACATTTCAATCATATGGTAAATTTGAAAGAAGTTTATTTTAAATACAATAAAACCAAAAGTTTACTAAAAGTCGAGAGTTAAGAAGTAACTTAAATAAATAAATAAACAAAATATGAATAAATAAAAGTTTACTTTGGTGGTAAGTTTGTCAATAATTTAATTGTAACTTCTTGTAGTTCAAGATATGCAAGAAGAACGAAAGCAGAGGAGCTCGCGAGCAACCGCTTGGCAACTACACTCAAAAAATAAAGTAATATCAAACAGTAATTTTTGAAATATCAATTTTCATATCAGTCGGAAAAATATCAAATTTATAAGAAAAATGTCAATGCAACAGTTTTCACGTTGCATTCATATGAATTTTTATTATATGTATTTACATTGCAATATTAATGTTCAATATCAATCGGCAGCTTCGTGGCTATAGTAATCATGCTTGTGAGTAATCAGCATGGAAGTGTTGCCATGTGAAGTCATTTGAAAACGTTTAACGAAATTATACAAACGTAGTTTTTGTTTGTGTTCATGTTTTATATATACCTAGTACATTTATTTTGCTTGCGGAATCTTATTTTAAATATTTTTTAGAATCTAAATATTTTATGTATCGCTAACACAACAAATAAAAGACAATTATAAGAAATATACATAAATGCCGATTGATAAAATGCAAACCTGGCAGCCCTACGTTTCATTCGCATCTGCATGACTGTTCTGTTATTTCACTCAGTTTGGGAGAGCCCTCAATCAATGTCAAGATCAATGTTTGCTAAATTAGTGAAGTGGAAAAATTCAAAAATTTTATACAATTAAAACAAAAAAAAAAAAAAAAAACAAAATGAATTACGAAGTTAATGGCGATCAGATCACATTTGCCTTGACGGATAACATTGCGGAAGCGCTTGGTGTGCAACTTATTCAACCGGCAGCAGCACTCTTGCCAGCCGTCGAGCCAATAGCAGAACCAGCAAACGCTGAAAAAAAACTAAAAATGTTGTTGAAGGAATTGCAATTGGAAAATTGTTTTGATGCTCTCTCAGGTAAGTTTAGTGATAGAATATAAATAATGCATAATATAATAATGAAATAATTTCCTTTGAGAAACACTTCATTGCAAATAATTTTGCAATGTAACATTATTTCATATCAAGCTATTGTGAAATAATATCATATTGATATGAAATCATAAACACCATGGTTGACTTCTTTCACTCAAATAGTGGATTGGCGGAGGGGAAATTCCAAACCATAAATGGAAAGGCGGCATGAAAAAAGAAGTGGGAAGAGCTGGCCAATTTGTTGAATGCTTTAAATGGAGCGCACAAAAGCGCAGAGCATTGGCAAGTGGTAAGTGATGCAATTATGAATATGAAACAAACACTTATATTTCGTTTTTCTGTAGGTTTGGCGCGACTTAAAGAGTCGTACTTCCATCAAAGTTCGGGAGCGGAGAAAAGAGCTGCAAAAGACGGGAAACAGGAAACTAATCCAGGCTGAGCTGACCGAACTAGAGGCAAAAATAATTGGCTTATTGGGGAGCGACTATGTGGAAGGTAGTGCTGAGTTTCCAGACAGCCCTCAATTAGCAAACCTATATCCAGCGATTTTGTTTTTGAAATAACGAATACAATTTTTTTTTTTTCCAGACAAATCGATGGCCTATGGCACTTTTTTCCAAATTACTGGATGTTTCAGCAAATAATGCTATAGTTATCTTTACCGAAATAAACCAAAATTATGAAAAAGCAAAACAGAAAAAAAACCAGGGTCAAAGATGGCCCTAATTTGAAATTTGATACAAAAAATTTGAGGGAGGAATGAGAGTTAAACCATCAATTAATCCAACAACGCCCCGAGAATCCAAACAAGTGGGAGGTGTTACCCAATTCGGCTTACTCACCAGACTTGGCACCATCCGATTATCGGTAGTTTGCATCACTTGGTTAGCAGCATTTAACTCCCTACGATTATGCCGGAAAATGGCTTGATAATTGGTTCGCTTCCAGAAATTCAAAACCTTTACTGGAAAGAGATCCACAAAATGCGAGAAAGATGGAACAAATGCTTTGATTCAGATGGTGCATATTTTTAATGATATCCGATTTGGTCATTTCATAATAAAAGCTTATATTATAAAGAACGGATAGCGTTTTTGCACACCTGATAAACAGATTAAGGGAACTGTCCGTTTTTCGCCGTAGCCGTAGCCGCTATGGGGGCGAGCCCTTAATCGAACCGATTTAACGAAACCCTTTGATCTCTCAAGTTCAACAGTTCGACCTCCAGCGACGACGCACAGTCAATGATCGCAACCGCTAAAACGCGCCTCGCCGTTACGCATTAAATCGCAAACGAGCAGTCTTCGATCAGCTTGATTAAAACGCGCTTCGCCGCTCCGCAAATAATTAAAACCGAAAACAATTAGGCTTCTGCAATCGGTTCGATAAAAACGCGCTTCACCGCTCCGCCAACAATTTCAATCGAAACCCAAAAACAAAAAAACCGAACCCAAGTTATCTCTTTGAAATTATAAAAATTTAAGGTAACAAAAAAATCCCGAAAAGGAAACAAAAAAAAAAAAAAGGAAAAAAAGTATTTAAAGAATTTTGAGCTAATTTTTTCGCCAAGAAGGCATTCCCCTTTTGTTCGTGTCACCGGTGAATTCACCGTCGTGTTTAAAATTAAGTGGGCCAAGAAGGCCATTCTCAGTTTAAAACCAAAAAAAAAAAATAAATTCTTAAGTTCTCTCTTCGCGTCGCGCAATCGCCAGCAAATTATCCCTCCACGACCAACGGAACAGCAGAATCAACATGCAATCATCGACGACTCCGTTCCATCTGCAGCAAACCACAGGTACGTCTCCTCATTGTTGTCCCTCACACTAACAGACACTTTAGAGGGCACGCTTTGAAGTCGCGATTAAGTCGCATTTTTTAATTCGATCGAAGTCGACGCCGCGCATAGGTTCGATTAAAATAAGATAAGATACATATATCGGTCATGAGCTTTTTGCGCAAAGCATGATCGAGTCGCATATTAAATCAAGAAACTTCGTTTAAGATAAAATACATTAAAAAAAACGTTCCTACATAAATTTTATAAAATTTTCATTGTAAACTTAACCTGTCGCGATCAAGTCGCGTATTCAATCGATCAAGCTCAACCGTCGCGAAAAAGTTCGTTTAAGATAAAAAGGTAAATAATTCATAAGCTTTTGGGGTGATCAAAGCGTGCCATCCACTCTCAGAAAAATTAAAACGGTTCAAAATAAATTAGAGAAAATTTTAATTGTGAAGTTACCATGGCGCGATCATGTCGCATATTCCATCGATCAAAGTCAACCGTCGCGAGAAAGGTTGTTTAAGATAAAATAGGTAAATAATTCATGAGCTTTTGGGGTGAAAATATAATAGGGTCCTTAATAATTTTGATAAAATTTTAATGTTTAACTTGACATGGAGCGATCAAGTCGCACATTAAATCGATCAAAGTCAACCGTCGCGAGAAAGTTCGTTTAAGATAAAATAGGTAAATAATTCATGAACTTTTGGGGTGATCAAAGCTTGCCACCCACTCCCAGAAAAGTGAAATCGTTCCAAAATAAATTAGATAAAATTTTAATTGTAAACTAAACATGGCGCGATCAAGGCGCGTATTCGAGCGATCAAAGTCAACCGTCGTGAGTAAGTTCGTTAAAGATAAAATAGGTTTAAAAAAATTCATGAGCTTTTAGGTTGATCAAAGCGTGCCACTCAACCCCAAAAATATTAATAGTGTCCTTAATAAATTTAAAAAAAATTTAATTTTGAACTCAGCATGGCGCCATGAAGTCGCGTATTAAATCGATCAAGCTCAACCGTCGCGAAAAAGTTCGTTTAAGATAAAATAGGTAAATAATTCAAGAGCTTTTGGGGTGATCAAAGCGTGCCATCCACTCTCAGAAAAATTAAAACGGTTCAAAATAAATTGGAGAAAATTTTAATTGTGAAGTTACCATGGCGCGATCATGTCGCATATTCCATCGATTAAAGTCAACCGTCGCGAGAAAGGTTGTTTAAGATAAAATAGGTAAATAATTCATGAGCTTTTGGGGTGAAAATATAATAGGGTCCTTAATAGTTTTGATAAAATTTTAATGTTTAACTTGACATGGAGCGATCAAGTCGCACATTAAATCGATCAAAGTCAACCGTCGCGAGAAAGTTCGTTTAAGATAAAATAGGTAAATAATTCATGAACTTTTGGGGTGATCAAAGCTTGCCACCCACTCCCAGAAAAGTGAAATCGTTCCAAAATAAATTAGATAAAATTTTAATTGTAAACTAAACATGGCGCGATCAAGGCGCGTATTCGAGCGATCAAAGTCAACCGTCGTGAGTAAGTTCGTTTAAGATAAAATAGGTGAAAAAAATTCATGAGCTTTTAGGTTGATCAAAGCGTGCCACTCAATCCCAAAAATATTAACCTTTCTGCACTCTTTGGGTCAAAATGACCCAATTTCGAATTAAATTTCGTTGAATGACCGACTTCAACTTTCTGTATTGATGTAATGTTTTATTTTATCCATAGAGATATCAAATAGATGGGATATCTTTAAAAAACAATAAAATAAATTTAGTTTTGTTTTACATAGAAGCATAAATAGGTTTTTCAAACACATGAAGCGTTTGTGGGTCATTTTGACCCCAACTAAAATTGGTCGACAGAATGAGTAAATCTTTTTTTCCGTTTGAAAAGCATTCAATACCACAATATCGATATTTTCGGTTGATACGCATCTCTAGTAAGTAGCTTATACGGGAACTCCCCTTTTTTGAGTACAAAATTCTTTGGGGAATCCCCGTTCACTGCAAATAGGCAAAGGCCGAACATTTTTCGCTCAGTTTGCTTTTGTAAGTGGTGTTGGAAGGAGCTGATACACTAATTGTGCTTATTGTGTACAATGACGCAGAGAGAAAAGGTTAACGAAATTTTTTATTATGTTTGCATCATTCGCAAATTTTATTTGTTTAGTTTCTTAGCGACAATGAATTGCATCAAATAATGGAAGCAGACGACGATGACGATTTTGATGCAAGTGACGATGATGAAGACTATGCGCCTGATGATGACGATGAACTTGTGGAGTCTTATAGGTACATAACGTTGCCATCTATACTGTTTTCCGCAGTATAATACTGTTTTTCAGACTCCAAAGCTGCATACTGCTTTTTTTTTCAAAATACTGTATTGAAAAAAAATTAAACTGAAATTCCTTAACGTTACAATTCTCAAATTTATTCTTCGCAATGCAAGAGAGAACAGTGGCAACTCGTGGCGAGTATAAATACATTCAAACGGCGAACAGAGAAGTATTGATGGCAGCATGTCATATAGATTCGTCTCTTTCTTTCCTCATCGATTGCTGTCTTGTCATTATTAATTCTTGTTCAGAACGCGTTACTTCGTCTTTGATTTCCATTGTTAATTTAAAAGAATAAAAATGTCGAAATCAAGAGAAAAAACACATTCAACGTAAAACTTCGTGAAAAGTATCCTTTTCTCGTAAAAACAAAAAGTGAAAGTGATGTTTTTTGCAAAAAAAAATTTAATGGTACTTTTTCCATTGCTTCTGGTGGTAACGCAGATATTGTCCGACATATTAAAACAAAAAAACATCAAGATGCTCAGCATGCCGCTTCTGCCAGCACATCTATAAAATCGCATTTTCAATCGGATTTGGATACACATATAGCGGCAATAGGAGTGTGGGCATATCATGTGATAAATTCAAATGATAGTTTCAAATCCTCAGAATCCTTATTGATAGTCAGATATTTAAGAATCCATTTGATGGAGTTCAGTATTGGATGCAGCCTTATTTCTTGTCGTTAGCTAAGGATGTAATTTTCTCCGGTGTGAGTCGTGACTCTGCTAGGTTGTTGACGGTGAATTTACCGGAGATATTTTACTTTTCCCAGGTCTATTTTGACCATATTTCAATTTGTGTTGCGAATCTCCGATCCCGCATCCGTGCTAAGGACCCAACGGTTTGTGTGGTAACGAATGAGAGAATTGTTTCGCCTTGTGGTCCGATTGTTTCTTCTACTGAATTGTTTTATCATCCATGTTTCATGCCAAATTTGATGATTGGAGTTGATCATCGCCTTCGTTTTGTAAAGGTTACCTCTTCTAACATTCTTTCTTATCAGCCTCATCCGTATTGGGTACATCTGTAGTGTGATTAACAAAGTGTTACAAAAACCAAACATGCACATCAACAAATGTAGCTCAACATGCACTCAATATCCACGCAGGCCAAATGCATACATAAGAACAACACGAATAAAGAATCAAGCATGCACACTCGCTTTATGTACATTTCAAACCGCAATAAGAAACCTTTTCGTTTAAGTCGCACGCGCTCACAATATGCGTTATGTTGTTGTTGTACTAATTCCATAGTTTATTCGAGTTCAAGGCTGAACGCCGACAAGTGCTAAATGTGCATTTGGAAAGTGCAATGAATGGCTTGGATATTGGGAGACATTTGAGATCTTCGATTTTGTATCATATTTAATTTGCCTTTATCAGTTGTCACAATAATAAAATATTTAAGTTATGATTGCAACAGCATTTTAAGTCTTAAGAATTGAACTGTAAAATAGTATAAATGTGGGATGGCAACCCTTTTACTTTAAACTATCGATATCGATATATTCTAGCGGACAGAAGAACGAACGATACATAGACAAGAGTCAGTCGACAAGCTGCCGCGGAACGAAATAGTTGATTAAGATGCAAGCGTAAAAAACGAAACTCGGTTAATACAAAAAACTCTGTAAATATGTTGTAAATACTGTACATACTTAAAATTTAATAAAACTAAATAAAACGACATATTTTAACAATTAAAAGCTTCAATCCCACATAAATACCTTTCAATTTTCAATAAAGAGGCAGTCAGATTTTAGACACAGAAAAAGAATATTCTGTTTAATTCTATTTCAGGTGTGCTGTGATGCCAATGCGCATCACACAGTCTGGGGCAGCACGGACATAAACGAGAGAGGTGAGTCACTACTCGATTTTATTACTACAAACAATTTGTGCATAGTAAATAGGGGTAATGATTCCACTTTTGTAAATGCAATAAGAGGGGAGGTACTAGATCTTACCCTTGCAAGCTGCTTTACAGCAAATAGTGTTTGGAACTGGAGAGTACTCGATGAGGTCTCTCTGTCAGATCACCGGTATATTCGGTTTGACTTGACGGGAGGCATGGAGGCATCATTCACAGTTAGGAATCCTAAAAAAAACCAACTGGTCGAGGTTTAAATTCTCCCTAGAGTAGGGCAATGAGTGCCTTAGTGAGAATATTATTAACTCTCAAGCATTAGACCTTGAGGTTAAAAAACTAACCGAAAACATTAAAAACGCGTTTGAACAAAGTTGTGATCCAGTGACCAGAAGAAGGTCAAGAAACGTTCCCTGGTGGAGTGGGGAACTGGACGAACTAAGAACAAAGGCACGCCGACTCTTTAACAAGGCTAAGTCTAACGGAGACTGGGCGACGTATAAAAGTGCCCTTACAGCCTACAATAAAGAGTTAAGGATTTCGAAAAGAGTGACATGGAGGAAGTTTTGTGAGGAGATAGAGACGCTCCCTGCAGTAACAAGACTCCAAAATGTAGCATATGTACTTATATCGACATATTGACAATGAGCTAAATATACAGATCAACCAAAAGCCATTCAACGTACATACAATTTAAAGGCAAGCCAAATGAACACAAAAAGAAGTAAAGAATTAAATGCAATAAAGAACATGAAAACCCATGCTCAAGCCGCACAAGCAAAAGCGTCATCCGACACCTCTTTCGGTCTCGCTGGCCAAGTGCATTCAAAGTGCATTCACTTTCTATTCGGTTTATGTGATTTCGGGCTCACTGCCCAAGTGCATTCAAATATGTACAGTTTAAATGAGTTCAAGGCTAAACTCCATCAAATGCTTATTAAACGAATTTCGGCCGGTAATTTGAGAAGTTCGATTTTGTTTCATATTTCAGATTGCTTCGTCAATTGTCGATATAAAAAAATATAAGAATTTATGATTATAAAAGCATTTTAGTCTTAAGAAAATTAGTATAAATACTGATGAATTTTTCAAATAAAGTCAGTCAGATTTTGACCACAAATGAAAAACATTTCATTTTCATTTCAAGTATATTTCAACCCAAAGACGGCTTCTCCACTCCATCTGCAGAAAACCAAGGTACGTTAGCCCTTAATTGTCCCTGACATTAACAGCAGGATCAGCACTTTTTCGCTATAAAAACGGAGCAGCGTCCACTGGAAAGGCAGACTGGTTTTGATGTCTCCACTCTAACGTGCGTACCCACTCAGAGGCCACGGCGACTAGAGATTAAATCCAAAGTGTAAACTTGTGCCAGAGAAAGGATTTTGTTCAATAAAACTAAAGGATAAACTTTAACCCTTTGTTTGTTCATTTTTATAAAGGGATACTATAGGGACTATTATACGCTCGACACTGTCTGAGCGCTTGGTACCCTGTATCTCGGCAAATAGAAATATAGATGCGATTATACGCTCGACTCAGTCTGAGCGCTTTGCAACCTGTATCCTAACAGGGTGATCAAAGCGTGCCATCCCCTCCCAGAAAAATTAAAACGGTCCAATATAAAGTAGAGAAAATTTTAATTGTTAAATAAACATGGCGCGATCAAGTAGAATACTAAATCGATCAAGTTTAACCGTCACGCGAAAGTTCGTTTAAGATAAAATACAAAAGTCGATCTCGGGCCGCTGGGGTGATCAAAAAGTACCTATCTATGGCTATTGATGGCCACATCACTTAATTGGCCCAGATAT
>CM035807.1:86173764-86204248 GCA_020466095.1 Chlorops oryzae
CCAAAAGCAGATCACCGCAAAATGGCAGGAAGCCTGCCTTAAAACACGAGGCTATTGTATTCCACGTTGAGACGCTCCGAAACTTTAAAGGAAAATGGCGTTAATTTTTTCTTTGCTTCAAAATTCGCAGAAATCAAAAATAAGCAGAATGACGCGCACATATTTGCCCGCTGTCAATGTTGTTTAAGTTGATTTTCTTTTATCTTGCGCTAATAACGCAACCCGAGCCGCACTATCAACGTTCGTTTTTAATAATAAAATATTTATTGTTAATTAATTCGTATAGCGTTTATATGACTGCCGACCAGTGGCGTAGGTAGGATTTTGAAAAAAAGGGGGGGAAGGGGTTACAAATAGTAATAAGTTTTGAAAAACTCAATAAAAACTCAAACTAAAATAAGATACATTATGTCAAATTTCATTGTATCAAACAATGATGTTGGCATTTCATACCGGTTGAACCACATTTTAAATCGTAAATTGAACTTTAATGAACAGACCGCTTCTTAAATTAGTCTTAGGTTTGTGACTATGTAAATGCACTAGGGATGATCAAAAGCTATCGATGTTCATTTAACGTTGCCACATTCGTTGTATTTATCTGAAATTGGCTATTTTTATAGAAATGGTTTTAGATTTTTCGCAGCATTTATACTGATTTGAAACCAAACATTTTTTTTTTTTTTTTTTTTTTAAACGTTTTATTATTTATTGTATCACTCCTGTAAAGTAGGAGTCTAGCAATAAGTTTCAAAATCTTACACCTAGTTTAACAAAACTACAGATCACAAAGCATTTCCTTAATTTCGAAAGTTTATGAGTCGCAAGTTTTTATCAATAGCGGGCCTCAGGTAACGTTAACTAGGCTTAACTGATGTGTGAAGGAGCACGCGAAATATTTCCGGTGTTTTCCTCTAGGGTAAACGATTTAAGCAGCTAGGAGAGCTGATTTGTTACAACCGCATATATGCATACAGGAAGCGCGTAGCTGTTTTGACGTTGATTGCATGGAGAAATGCATTGGGTGCTAGGAGCACCCGCCGAGATACCGATAAGCTAAAAGAGCTGTTTTGACGTTGGATTGCATGGAGAAATGCATTGGGTACTAGGAGCACCCGCCGAGATACCGATAAGCTAAAAGAGCTGTTTTGGCGTGGATTGCATGGAGAAATGCATTGGGTACTAGGAGCACCCACCGAGATACCGATCAGCTGTTTTGACGGACGTGCATGGAATGCACCAAGAAACGCGTGTCGATCTGCTAGGGAAGCAGAGTTGATGGATGTGCATGGAAAGCTCCTGCTGTAGAAGAATGATTTGAAATCGCTGGTCGATCATTCCTTTTTAATCTCGAAGAGTTCGATATGTTCGACAGTCCACGCGCAAGTGGATTTACATGAGTTCGCAATTTATTAAAATACTTTTCTTTGATTTTGGTGAACTCAGCTTTGACCAGTTCAACGTTTAACTCTCTATGAATCCGTTCATTTGAGATAAACCAAGGAGCTCCCGTTATAGTCCTTAGTATTTTGGACTGCGCTCTTTGCAGGATTTCTATATTCGAAGCGCTTGCATTCCCGTACAATTGTAACCCGTACATCCATATTGGTTTTATAACTTGATTGTACAGGAGGATCTTATACTCAAGTTTTAGAGGAGAACGGCTATTTATTAACCAGTGCAGGCTTATGGCTTTAAGTTTCATTTGGGTTCTCTTGGCTTCAATATGCTTACGCCATGTCAATCTTTTGTCCAAATGAATACCGAGATATGTGATATCTTCGCATTGTGGGATGCGTACGTTATTGAGAAAAATGTCCGGAGAAGCTTTTCTATTGAGCGTGAAAGTAATATGTTGGCATTTGATCTCGTTTATTTTGATACGCCATTTAGAAAGCCAATTTTGTATTTTGTTGAGATGATCTTGCAGTGTAGAAGTTGCAACACTAATGTCCTTGTGCCGACTAAGGACCGCTGTGTCATCAGCAAATGTTGAAATCACGATTCGATCGTTATAAGGAATATCTGCTGTGTATACTAGATAAAGAAAAGGCCCAACAACACTCCCTTGGGGTACTCCTGCATTGATTTCAAAACTTTTTGTAATGTACGAGTTATGTTTTACTTGGAACGTTCTATGTTTTAAATATTAGGTGTAGTAAAAAGAAATCCATTATTTTTCCAATAGATGGCGTTATTTATCTGCATCTCGCGTTGTTATAAGTCCGATCGTGTTCCGCTAGGGGGCATTAGAAAGATGACAGTTCCTACTAAAAAGGCTTTTATGACACTTTTTTGATTGATTGATTCAGTTTTGTTTGAGAGCTTGTCAAAGATGGACATCAGCAAAGAGAAAATTCGCTACATTTTACAGTTTTTCTTAGATAAGGGAGAAAACGCAAGCCAGGCGGCTGAAAATGTGAATAGCGTTTATGGACCTGATACTGTAACAGCTAATCATGCGCAATTTTGGTTTCGTCAATTCCGTTCCGGTAACTTCGATGTCAAGGATGCACCACGCACTGGAAGGCCAATTGTCGAAAATGTCGATAAAATCATGGAAATTATCGAGTCCGACCATCATGTTAGCACTGTTTCGATTGCAAAAGAGCTAAAGATTGCACAAAAAAACCGTTTGGAACCATTTGAATAAGGCTGGATACACAAAGAAGCTCGATGTATGGGTGCCACACGAGTTAACGCAAAAAAACCTCATAGACCGAATTTTCATCTGCGAATCGCTGCTGAACCGCAACAAAATCGACCCATTTCTGAAGCGGTTGGTGACTGGTGATGAAAAGTGGGTCACTTACGACAACGTCAAGCGAAAACGGTTGTGGTCGAAACACGGTGAACCGGCGGAAACGGTGGCCAAGCCAGGATTGACGGCCAGGAAGGTTTTGCTGTGTGTTTGGTGGGATTGGCAGGGAATTATCTACTATGAGCTGCTCCCATACGGCAAAACTCTTAACTCGGAACTCTACTGTCAACAATTGGACCGTCTGAAGGAAGCAATCGCCCATAAGCGGCCAGCTTTGGCCAATAGGAGAGGAATTGTGTTCCATCAGGACAACGCCAGGCCACACACATCGATAGTGACTCGCCAGAAGCTCCGGGAGTTTAGTTGGGAGGTTCTTCTGCATCCACCTTATAGTCCGGACCTGGCACCAAGTGATTACCATCTGTTCCTGTCCATGGCGAACAATTTTGCTGGTGAAACATTCGCTTCAAGAGAGGCTTCTGAAATTCGACTGTCTCAATTTTTTGCTAATAGGAACGAGGGCTTCTATGAGAGAGGCATAATGAAATTACCTTTAAAATGGCAACAAGTTATCGAACAAAACGGCGCATATTTGACCTAAATCGGGTCATTCTAACTATCTTAAATAAAGCCCTCAATTTAATGCAAAAATAATGGATTTCTTTTTACTACACCTAATATGACTCAAAGATCGCGTGAAAATTAACGGGAAGTAGTTTTCTGATTTTGTACAACAATCCATCGTGCCAGACTTTGTCGAATGCTTGCTGCACATCTATGAATACTGCAGAGCAATACTCCCGATTTTCATAGGCAATCCTGAAACCAAACATAAATAAATTCATCCAAAACTAGACCTAGACTGATGTTGAGGTTTGTTTATCGTCTGGCAGCAGGTTTAATTGAAAACGAACTGAAGCATTGAAAATGAATGTATTCCACTCAGGTTAACATAAACCTACGGCAGGATTTCCATTGCCAATGTGGATAAATTAGTTCTTAATCATTTTTGAATCAGTTCATTATATTGCACGTTTCATATGTAGTTTCTTGAGAAGCGTACTAAGGGGTAATTAGTAAGAAAAACTTTTTTATGATTTTAAAATACATAAATGTAAAAATATTTGATAAGAGGTTGGTATTTTGGTCATAAGTTTTTTGTTGTTGTTATTTTAGCTTTTTCGTTTTTTATATTTTCCGATAAAAAAAAAAACTCATGGCAGCGCTGTGTTCGCTTAAATGTAATGCTCGAATTCGTCATCGATTATTCGCAAGCATAGATCTAAAGGGGCACCCTTGTGCAGGGTACACATGGGCACATGGTGACGCAAACATATATGATTCTAAACAACTCACACTCAACAATCGTGGTTTTTACTTCGTGCATATACACCGAATTTAAAACACATTCATTCCTTCACATTTTATGAGGCAAAGGGGGGGGATATATCCATATATCCATTGTGATAAGTTTGAAAAGGACCCTATTTAGGTATAGTCGAATAATAGAAACAACCGGATTGAGCTGTGTTCAGACGGCAACTGAAGTCACTCTTTATTTAATATATTTCGAAGACTTAAAGTTTACTTAATTAAAGAGAGGAAATTGTCTTTGACACCTAGCACTTACTTCTTCTGTTTACATATTATTCTTTAAACAAAATGCTAAGTGCGGTGGTCACAGAAACGAGCCGTTGACAAGAAGCATTAAAACGGTAATTGCGCTTGATACTTCGTCAGCATATTTTTGCACTTAAAGCTTTGCTCACAATTTGAGCTACTGTTAAGCATCGCCTCTGCGGCCACTACACCTTCCCCTTTTCGAAATGATCCTGTTAATAATACACCTTCGACAGGATCATTTGCTTTTTATTCGAGCCGTAATATTAAATTAATATTATTAATCAATCAACAAAAGGTATTTGAAGTTTTAGCTCTATTTACGTTTTAAAAGAAAAAGTTTAATTATAAATTAATTTTTTTTTTGTGTATATAAACATATACATATATATGTATATTTTAAATTTTTTTTAAATTTTTTTATTTTTTTATTTAATTTTTATTTTTTATTTTTAACGAATTTAATCAGAATGGCCATCTCTTACAGTAATTCTTAACTTGGAGCTTAATTACTAATTACACTGCTTAACAAATTTGGAATTTATAAAAAGCAACTGAATATTTGTGCAATTTTCCTGTAGATCTCGGCCTCCTAAGCAAGAAAAAAATTTTTTTAATTTTTTTATGGAAGAGTTTTTGAGAAAAAATTTTTTGAAATTTTTTTCAGTGCATTTCGTAGGTGCACTTGCTATTTCAAGCATATCTCGGGCCCCGATCTACCGATTTTAATAAATATATTTTCCAAATATAGATAATTAAGCTCCCTACAACTTTTAGAAACAAAGTTTTTGATTTGCATGAGTAGTTTTAGTGCTAGAGGTGCAATTATACAAGAAAATTGTGTTTTTTTCAAAAAAATCAGGGTAAATTTTTCATATAAAAATTTGTAAAAAATAGAAATCGAAGTGGAAAACCCATTTTCAAATTTTTTGCGTATAGCTAAGTATTTCTTCTAAAAAATAAGCCCCGTTTGGCTAAAAGCGGTGAAAAATTTACGGAGCTATGATTTTTTTGCCAAAACACTAAAAAATCGATATTTCACAATTTTTGCTTTGTTCACAAAACTTGTTCATATGAGCCGAAATTATTTTATGAAGGTGCAATTGAGTAAATTTTCACATATATAAATGCATAAATGCTGCCTCTTTATTGATTAAAAATGAATGTCGTTTTGCCCTGCCTTTTAGAATATTGTGGTGGATTTGTTTACCTGCCGGTCTCAATGACCTGTACCAGATAAAAAAGGGTGCAGTGCTTTCCCTTAGTGGAAAAAAATATAAGGTATCATGAATACGTTTTGTGCGTTAACGTCAGTTTTTATACTAAACGTGTTTCTTTACTTTCAATTTTGCCTAATGAATTGAGCGTAGTATAAAATACCTGAGGTTTTGCATACTTTACATACATACTTACATACAGTATAGAAAATTTATGGCAATATATAAAAGGGTAACACTTATGCGTTTAGATTAGTAGTCTTGAACTAAATTTTGAACAACGTACATCAATTGAAAATAAAACAAATTTTAAAATATAAAAAAAATGAGTAAAAGAACTCGTTATTCATGTGCAAAAACAATCCGGACGATTTTTGCAATATTTGTGGATTATATATGTTAAAAAATAAAGGATTAGCGTTTACTGAAGCACTGCAAAAGCACTATTTCCATTACTTCGGTGTTTTGCCAACTCTCAATGAGC
The DNA here is from genome assembly GCA_020466095.1 of Chlorops oryzae. Classification (NCBI taxonomy): domain Eukaryota; kingdom Metazoa; phylum Arthropoda; class Insecta; order Diptera; family Chloropidae; genus Chlorops; species Chlorops oryzae. The sequence goes on from CM035807.1 coordinate 86,179,847, forward strand.
CGTGGACGCCTAAAAGAATATGTGACCTATGTCATAGAAAGTTATCAAAATGGGCTTCTGGAGAACGGTAAGAATTAAAATTTAATACGCTATAAAAAAAACTAACTATTTGCATTCTAGCTGTTACATGGATTTTGACACGGCAATGGAATGGAGTGAGCCCTTTTGTCACTCGGTGGACTGCTATTTTTGCCTTAGTGCAAGAAGTGGATTTGGGAAACATTTAAAATGGGAATACGCGAAAGTTGATTCGGTAAAATTTCCTCTACCTCATTCAAGTGATGTGCCTTATCCAGAATGCCCTGGCTCAGCACCCAAAATAGAAGGATCATCAGAGGAAATGCTGGGGTCTAGTGGAAGTCAGTTTGAAACAAGTTTAACGCAACGAATACTCTCACAGGCCGAATTAAATGACTGGATTCGTGATTTTGGTTTTTCAAAGGGTAAAGCTGAACTTTTTGCATCTAGAATGAAAGAACGCGGATTTGTGGCTCCTGATGTCAAAACAAGCATTTACAGAAATCGGCACTTGCAATACGGAAAATTTTACGCAAAAGTAGACGATATCTGTTTCTGCAGCAATATTTTAGGCCTATTCGAAGAGCTCAATGAAGTCTACAATCCCGGAGAGTGGCGTTTATTTATCGATAGCAACAAAGAGAGCTTAAAAGCTGTCCTCCTACACAATGGCAACCAAAAACCGTCTCTTCCTGTCGCATATGCATCGCATTCTAAAGAAACCTACGAAACAATGAAAACGCTTTTGGATCATATTGAATATGACAAGCATAGATGGAAAATATGCGCTGATCTCAAGGTAGTGGCAATTCTGTGCGGGCTTCAAGGAGGATATACAAAATATTGTTGTTTTTTGTGCAAGTGGGATAGTCGCGCTGACCACTTACACTATTTTAAAAAAGATTGGCCTTTGCGAACCAACATTATAGTTGGTGCAGACAATATTCAACGCACTGCTCTCGTTGATAAAAATAATATTATATTACCGCCACTGCATATAAAATTAGGACTTGCTAAGAACTTTATAAAAAAATTGGCAAAAGATGGAACACAGGAAGCTTTTGCCCGCTTAAAGGCGATCTTTTCCTACCTTTCACACGCAAAACTCAAGGAAGGAGTTCTAAATGGTCCAGAAATACGTAAACTTTTGCAAGACGGCGAGTTCTCAAGCCTTTTGTCCCCAGTCGAAGCAGCAGCGTGGAGCTCATTCAAACTTGTTATACACAATTTTTTGGGCAACCACAAAAGTCCAGATTACAAGCAAATAGTAAATAACCTACTAAAGAATTATAAGAAAGCCGAAGTACACATGTCGTTGAAGATCCACTTTCTCGATTCGCACTTGGATTTTTTCCCTGAAAACTTAGGAGACGTAAGCGATGAGCATGGCGAACGTTTTCATCAGCAATTAAAGGATATTGAAAATCGCTATAGCGGCCTTTTCGACACGGCAATGATGGGTGATTACGTGTGGTCCCTTGTGCGTGAAAATGATGGTAGTAAATATAAAAGACAAAGCGGAAGCAAGAACTTTTTTCAAATTGTGTAAAAATAATTTTGGAAATAAATTTTTATTTCTTTAACACTTTTGCATTAGAGCTTATTTCACAAATGTTTTACAGGAGTTGTACCAATTTGGTAGTTCATGTTGTCTTAAAGTGGGCTGCATCACAGCGGCCCCGGTGTATGTATGTAAGTATGTAAGTATGTATGTAAAGTATGCAAAACCTCAGGTATTTTATACTACGCTCAATTCATTAGGCAAAATTGAAAGTAAAGAAACACGTTTAGTATAAAAACTGACGTTAACGCACAAAACGTATTCATGATACCTTATATTTTTTTCCACTAAGGGAAAGCACTGCACCCTTTTTTATCTGGTACAGGTCATTGAGACCGGCAGGTAAACAAATCCACCACAATATTCTAAAAGGCAGGGCAAAACGACATTCATTTTTAATCAATAAAGAGGCAGCATTTATGCATTTATATATGTGAAAATTTACTCAATTGCACCTTCATAAAATAATTTCGGCTCATATGAACAAGTTTTGTGAACAAAGCAAAAATTGTGAAATATCGATTTTTTAGTGTTTTGGCAAAAAAATCATAGCTCCGTAAATTTTTCACCGCTTTTAGCCAAACGGGGCTTATTTTTTAGAAGAAATACTTAGCTATACGCAAAAAATTTGAAAATGGGTTTTCCACTTCGATTTCTATTTTTTACAAATTTTTATATGAAAAAATTTACCCTGATTTTTTTGAAAAAAACACAATTTTCTTGTATAATTGCACCTCTAGCACTAAAACTACTCATGCAAATCAAAAACTTTGTTTCTAAAAGTTGTAGGGAGCTTAATTATCTATATTTGGAAAATATATTTATTAAAATCGGTAGATCGGGGCCCGAGATATGCTTGAAATAGCAAGTGCACCTACGAAATGCACTGAAAAAAATTTCAAAAAATTTTTTCTCAAAAACTCTTCCATAAAAAAAATTAAAAAAATTTTTTTCTTGCTTAGGAGGCCGAGATCTACAGGAAAATTGCACAAATATTCAGTTGCTTTTTTTTTGTTTGACAGTGTTATTGATGCATATAAAGTAAAATATTAAGTGAGTTCAACGAGGTGTAAGTGTAACTACTCCTCCAACTATTTTAGCCTAAACGAAGCCTGTCCTTGTGGACTCTCACTATTTTATTCTGTTCTATTTGTATTGAACAATTATTATTACTATCTATTTCTACTACTTTATATGGTCCTTTGTATAAGCTTTCTAATTTATGCCCAGTAGGGTTGTCTATGTACACATTATCATTCACTTGAATATTTTTTTCATTTGCGTGACAATCATAAGAACGAAACTTTACCTCTTTGGCGTATGCCTCTACGTTATAGCATGGATCTACCCTGTTTTGAGAGAGAATATCTAATTCTGGTGGCGTTTTGCCGTAAACCAATTCGAATGGACAATATCCATGTGTTGTAGACGGTGCTACATTATAACAATAAGTGAAGTATTTCACCCATTCGTCCCAATCATGTTTATCTGAGATATACGATCTCATGTACTCGTTGAGTGTACGATGGGATATTTCTACAGTACCAAGTGTTTGATGGTGGTGCGGTGTTGATGTTTTAAATTCAATCTGCAACAACGCACACAACTCCTTTATCAACTCGTTATTAAACTCAGTACCCATATCCGTCAACAATGTTTTCATTGGTCCATAGACCAAAACAAAATTATCAAATATACATCGGGCTACGCTTTTAGCATGTTTTCTCTTCAATGGCGCAATTACTAAGTATTTGGTTAAGTCGCATATCATTGTGAGAGCATATTCATTATCATTTATTGACCTGGGGAGAGGTCCAACAGTATCTATTAAAACGCAGTCAAACGCTTTTGTGGGTGTATTGGTTATAACAAGAGGCTCCCTAGGTTTTACTTGGGATTTATTCCTTTTACAATCATCGCAATGTTTTACAAAATTTCTAACTTACTTTGACATATTCTTCCAAAAGTAGAACTTTCTCAGTTTTTTTAACATTCTTGTTGTTCCTGCATGACCTCCATGTATGGGGTCATTATGAAATCTTTCGAGCAGCTTTAGCTTTTCTTCTTCTTCGTTTATATAGATTATTCGAGGAGTAATGCTTATGTGTGTAAATACATCATCATTTGCACTAATGCGTAGATGTTTAACTTTTGCATCGTCGGCCAATTTTTGAAGCTCTGGGAATAGTTTACCTAAGTTAACCTTCCCATTAACGATATATTCATCTACGTTCATTGTTTGAATAATTTTCTTTCCTTTTTTAAAAATTGCTCTAGGACAATTTCGGAATAGCTCGAACCTTAAATTTATAAACTTTGCTACTTCTGCAGGATTTATTGTTTCAAAGCAGTGAATTTCATCCGAACTTTTATCTTGGACTTTGCTTTCATTTTTATTTTTGGAAAGATTCGAATTGACGCTTTTTGTCCTTAATCTAGTTGTAACTTTGTTAACCGCATGTGTTATTTCGGCTATGTCTTTAAATTCAAATCCAGATAAGGCATCTGCGCCTACGTTTTCTTTTCCCTTTATATGCTCTATGGTAAAATCGTATTCTTCCAAATCAAGGCGTATGCGTGTCAGCCTAGATGAGGGGTTTTTGAGTGAATATAGATAGGTCAACGGTTTGTGGTCGGTTTTGACCAAAAATTTCCTACCGTATACGTATGGGCGGAAATAATTTATAGCCCATTGTATAGCAATAAGTTCTTGTTCTATTGGAGCTTTATTTGATTCGCCCTTAGTTAATGCTCTGGAAGCATAGGCTATAGGCATTTGAATTCCATTATGCTCCTGACTCAATATTGCTCCACAAGCCAGTTTACTGGCATCTGTAGTGATGCAAAATGTTTTTTCGAAATCCGGGTATTTGAGTATTTTTGGATTTAAAAGAGAATTTCTGGGGTAATTGAATGCAGTTTCGCACTCAGTGGTCCATATGAACTTACAATTTTTGCGAGTTAAGCGTGACAAGTGCAAAGAATGGAAAGAAAATTTGGGTATGAAACGTCTATAGTAGTTACAAAATGCCACAAATCTTCGTGTTTCATCAGAATTAGCTGGCTTTGGATAGTTCTGTATTATCCTGAATTTATTCGGGTCAGGTAAGATACCGTCTTTAGTGCATTTGTGGCCCAGATAAGTTACTTCAGGGTTGAAGAAGGTACACTTATCCGGGTGTAATTTGAGATTTGTTTTTCTACAAGTTTCGAAAACTTTGCGAAGGTTTTTCATCATGTGGTTCTCTGAACATCCCGTCACAATCAAGTCATCCATGTAGATGAAAGTATTATATGTTTCTAATCCGGGAAAAGCAAGCGCCATCATTCTTTGAAACGAGTTCGGCGCCACCTTCAGGCCATATCGGAGTCTAGTAAAACGAAACGATCCTCCATCTGTAGAGAAGGAAGTAATATCGCGAGATTTCTCATCCAATTCGATTTGGTGGAAACCCGACACAAGATCAAGACAGGAAAAATATCTTGCTCTTCTTAGCTGGTCCAAAATATCCTCCATTCGAGGCAAGGGGTATTTATCTGCTAATAATTTTTTATTGATTTGACGGTAATCCACGACTAGACGCCAACGTTTTTCGTTGCTATTAGGGAGAGACTTTTTTGGCACAAGTAAAATTGGGCTGTTGTATTCTGATATGGAGGGCTCAATAATGCCATCTTTTTTAAGTTTTTCTACCTGTCTGTTTATTTCCGGCTTTTGTGAGTGGGGTGCTCTATAATTTTTGATGTAAACTGGGGTGTTGTCTGATAGTTTAAGTTTTTGCTTGTAGAAGTTATTGGCTGTTATTTTGTCTGTTTCCAGCGCGAAAATGTCTATAAAATCTGCACATAACTTAGTCAAATTATCCTGTACAAATTGTGGAAAATTTCGCTTTAATTTTTCTAAAATTTCATTTTTTCGGGAACTATTGTCGCAATGGATAACAGTTTCCTAATTTGATAAATCTTCCGATATAATGCATGAGCTTGTAATAAATTGATTTTCATTGGTTGTGTTCATTATACGGACGAAAGGACTGTTTTTGAAATAATAGTATTGGCTACGAATATTCCCTCTGCTATTATTTGGTTAGGTATCAGTGCAAATTCTTCTTTTAGATCAGCAGATATTTGCCTGATAACCTCTGAGCGAGCTGGCAATGCCAAGAGGTTGGGAGATAGCGAATTGGAAAGCTTCAGGGTTATATGCTGATCAATGTTATCTGGCCTTATTGTGAGGTAATCCTCTTCATTCCTACCTTGATATTCCAGTAAGCATCTATATCTCTTAATGAAATCAAGTCCAACTATTCCATCGCATGGAATAGGAAAGTTTTCATCGACCAAATGGAACTCATGGGGTATCAGAAAATTTTTTATTTTAAGATCCGCTTCAACTCTTCCAAGTGATTTTATCATTCCAGAACCTATTCCAGTTATATTTGTAGTGTAATATTTTTGAATTGGCACATCTGGATGTACCTTATTTGCTTTGATCAAAGAAATATCAGCGCGATATATGTTATTATTTTTACCTCTGTAGAACATAACATTAGAGCCGGTTGCGCCGGTACTCATATTTGCGTTAACAAATTTGGTCACGGCAGAATTCATATCTGAAAATTGTCCACTTTCCATGATTAGTTTTACTCGTTCATGGGAAGCGTTTTGAGGTAGTGCTTTTATGCCCGCCTTGCTGTCATATTTTGATGCTAATTCAGCTGATGCACCTTCTCTTATGTGTGCATTTTCCAACGACTTGCACAATTCTTCAATCTCCTTCGTAAAGACATTAGGGCTTTTATTGTTTTGCTTTATGCTCAGAAGCTTTGCTTCAAGCACATCAGTTGATTCGCCCTTTATTCCCACTCTTAAGGTGTTAATTATTTGACGGATAGTGGTTTCATTGGTAATTTTGTTTCTAACTGATCCTTTCAACTTAGTTTTTATAACTCGTATTGCCACATCTTCATGAACTTCCTTAACCAATTCCAATAGTTCAAGTGCGTCTATAAAACTGCTCAAATTATCAGGGTTACCATCGAAATCTGGCAAGGTTCTAGTGGCTAAACCCACAAAATCCGCTACGCTAGTGGGCATATTTGCTATATTTATTTGTTCCACTATTCCTGTTGATATGTCTAACGGGTTCGACTCCTCAGTCATAGAAATTTTGTCAAAAAGGTTAACAAGACTTTCACAATTCAAGTCCAATCTACCCACACATCTGAGACATCTGTCTCTGCATCTGCTCACCTGGCTTATGATATTTTCTCTATCTTCCTTGTCTAATTCACTAAACAAATTCCAGGATAGCTTTATATACTGATTGTACGTTTCTATTAAGTCTTCCTTGTACTCATTTAATTTTTCTGGGTTAGTTGATAACCTTTCTTCTAAAACTCTTTTTGTAACTTTATAGAAAGCATCTCTTCTCTTATGTAAATTTTCCGACATTAATTAATTTGAAATTCAAAATGGAATGCCCGCAATAAAAGGGAAGAAACTAAAAAATGACATTAATAATTTTACAATTATAAGTAATAGAACATATTTTATGCCAATTTTTCCTTCGATTGAATTTTGGACAAATATTAAATTATATTTATAAAATCTAGATTAATGACAAAAAATATCAGTAACCATTTTTTTTTAAAGGGGAAAAATTTTAATTGAAAAGCATTATAAAAACTTATGGAAAATTAGATAGTATTGCATTACATATTTAGAAACTTTAATAAAAAGAAACACTTAGCTCAGGGCAGCTGCATGGTGTTGCTGTTGTTGGTGCTCCTGTTCCTGGTACCAATAGTTGTGTTAGCCATGATGGTGAGGACATATCGGCATTATTTCAGCGTTGATCAAACCGGAACTGTGTTATACATTGGAAATTTCAAGTTTACTGTACAAGTTCACTGTACATATAATGAACCCAAGAGACTTTTTGTTTTTGTGAATTTTATTTATTTAGATTTTTGCCGTTTTTTAGTTTTTGTCTTTTTTCTTTTGTTTTATTTTGTTTTTTTCATTCGCGTGGTGCCAACCTTGTTGCAGCGCGCACACGTCTTTCTAAAAAGGCTTTTATTTGCATCACTCCAATTATTAAAATTGCAATAATTAAAATGGCGAGAAGTATAATGTTCAATTTATCATGATTATCTTTTTGTTCTTCATGGTTATCTTTCTGTTCGGTATGTAATGGCACTTCACTATATCTGACAATTTCTTTGTTTTCGTGAACTTCTTTTCCGATTTCGTAACCGGATATTAAAATAATAATAGCATTTAATGCTTTTTTAAACCACGACATATTTAAAATTTTCTGTTATTTTAAAAGGTTGAGTTTGTTCTCATGTGAAAATAATATCACGAAACAGAATTTTGGCTTTAAATTTTTTCAAAAGTTAAATTTTAACTGTTTTTCGTTTTTATTTCTTATTTGATTTTGATTTTCACAATTTATTTTCGTTTAAATTCGTCACTTTTTTTATTTTTTTTTTATTTTTTTACAAAGTTCGGCTAGGCTCAATGCCACGATCGCCATGTGATAAGTTCGAAATGAAACAAGCGGATTGAGCTGTGTTCAGACGGCAACTGAAGTCACTCTTTATTTAATATATTTCGAAGACTTAAAGTTTACTTAATTAAAGAGAGGAAATTGTCTTTGACACCTAGCACTTACTTCTTCTGTTTACATTATATTCTTTAAACAAAATGCTAAGTGAGGTGGTCACAGAAACGAGCCGTTGACAAGAAGCATTAAAACGGTAATTGCGCTCAATACTTCGTCAGCATATTTTTGCACTTAAAGCTTTGCTCACAATTTGAGCTACTGTAAAGCATCGTCTCTGCGGCCACTACATTAAATTCAATTCTAGATAGGGCATCTGCGCCTACGTTTTCTTTTCTCTTTATATGCTCTATGGTAAAAGCCTTGATGAGGGGTTTTTGAGTGAATATAGATAGGTCAACGGTTTGTGGTCGGTTTTGACCAAAAATTTCCTACCGTATACGTATGGGCGGAAATAATTTATAGCCCATTGTATAGCAATAAGTTCTTGTTCTATTGGAGCTTTATTTGATTCGCCCTTAGTTAATGCTCTGGAAGCATAGGCTATAGGCATTTGAATTCCATTATGCTCCCGACTCAATATTGCTTCACAAGCCAGTTTACTGGCATCTGTAGTGATGCAAAATGTTTTTTCTAAATCCGGGTATTTGAGTATTTTTGGATTTAAAAGAGAATTTCTGGGGTAATTGAATGCAGTTTCGCACTCAGTGGTCCATATGAACTTACAATTTTTGCGAGTTAAGCGTGACAAGTGCAAAGAATGGAAAGAAAATTTGGGTATGAAACGTCTATAGTAGTTACAAAATGCCACAAATCGTCGTGTCTCATCAGAATTAGCTGAGATTTGTTTTTCTACAAGTTTCGAAAACTTTGCGAAGGTTTTTCATCATGTGGTTCTCTGAAAATCCCGTCACAATCAAGTCATCCATGTAGATGAAAGTATTATATGTTTCTAATCCGGAAAAAGCAAGCGCCATCATTCTTTGAAACGAGTTCGGCGCCACCTTTAGGCCATATGGGAGTCTAGTAAAACGAAACGATCCTCCATCTGTAGAGAAGGAAGTAATATCGCGAGATTTCTCGTTTCGTTTTTTCGGGAACTATTGTCGCAATGGATAGCAGTTTCGTAATTTGATAAATTTTCCGATATAATGCATGGGCTTGTAATAAATTGATTTTCATTGGTTGTGTTCATTATACGGACGAAAGGACTGTTTTTTGAAATAATAGTATTGGCTACGAATATTCCCTCTGCTATTATTTGGTTAGGTATCAGTGCAAATTCTTCTTTTAGATCAGCAGATATTTGCCTGATAACCTCTGAGCGAGCTGGCAATGCCAAGAGGTTGGGAGATAGCGAATTGGAAAGCTTCAGGGTTATATGCTGATCAATGTTATCTGGCCTTATTGTGAGGTAATCCTCTTTATTCCTACCTTGATATTCCAGTAAGCATCTATATCTCTTAATGAAATCAAGTCCAACTATTCCATCGCATGGAATAGGAAAGTTTTCATCGACCAAATGGAACTCATGCGGTATCAGAAAATTTTTTATTTTGTATCAGGAGTCGAATTAAATAAAAGTCCATAATATTTATTTCGTTTTATGTCACCAATCAGTTGCTTTCGAACTGTTGATGCCAAAATATGAATAAACTCATTTTGGATTTGTGGCGATAAGTATGAGACACTTCTTGGTGTTTCCGTGACATGGTTAATATGATTTGCCAGAAGTGGATCAAACTGAGCTACAAGTTTGAGTAAGGTCAATAGGTTTCCAGGATTTGAACTATTTTGAAGCATAAGATTTTCAACATGACCACGTAAAGGAAGATTTTGTGTTATCAGATACTTCATACAAGCTAGAACTCGATGGAGTATATTTCTCAACCGTTTCTTTTCAGTCTGTATGTGTGTTTCTAATGATGAATCGATTGCCGTTTTATTAATCAATCGTCTCTCTGTTTCTTTCCAAGTTGTAAAGGATTTTCGATGATTTGGAGTTTCTTCATGACTAGTCAATTTTTGTTTTTTCCCCCATTTCTTAAAATCAGATGGTCTTACAAAAGATGATTGTGCAGTGTAGTTAGATGAATTAAACAATAACCAAGAAAAGCAGTAAGCTGCATTATTTTTTGGTGAATATAATAACCAAGATCGCTTAATATCAGTCCCGTCTTCATTACCGATCCGTCGAGCAAACCAAGACTTTGGCATTAGACGATTAGCTGACGTGGCTATTTCGTTCAGACTTGATTCGTTCTGAAATATATGGGAACCAAGAATAATCATTTCTGTACGAAGTTGGTTTGGTATGACTGCGAGATTTTTGCTGAATTTTAAATAAGCAACATCTTTGAATTGCAAAACTTCCGGAATCGAAGTGAGTGTGTCCGTTGCATTTTGCGAAATTTGTGGAAGAGTTGGACATAGATTTGGGACTTCCGATACAATTGGACCCCCATCTATATCATTTTCTGAGTCCTGTATTTGCCGTTCGCATAAATGTTTTGCAGCAGTAGGACTACATTCTGAATCTGATGTTGACTCCGAACTTTCTTCATTATCCGTTATTTCTACTGGTTTTTCCTTTTGCGTACTTTTTTTTAAATATGATGCCATTGAATTTCTGGATTTCTGAGCTTCATTTTCTTGTTTTAGTTTTCTTTTCCGGTTCTCAGAACCACTTAGTTTTTTTCCAGGCATTGAGTTGGTCTACAAAAAAGATATTGTTACATTAATTACATTTTGTAGTGCCTGGCCCTCGAACTGTTTCGACAACTGGCTATGAACTAATTTCTCAGTCGAAATTGTTCAAGCGCTATCGCGAAATGACATGTTTGCACTTTGTTTGAAGCGCTTCTATAAACCACATTTTAAAAGGAATATGGAAGCATGCCTTTCTGTATTCTCCTTCACCCTTTTCGCTCACTAACTAACGAATAGGACAATTGATCGCTCAGAATCACCCTGTATAAATCGGGACTTATAGCATTAATAAAACACAACTTAAACTTACTTTACTCTTAATCTTCAACAATGATGCATTAAATATTTCTTATTTATTAGCGTAAACTAGATTTTTCCAACACGTCAACGCAGCTTTTTCTAATAGCAAAATCGCAAAAAACTTAAAAAAGTTCGATTTTTTTTTTAACCTTTTTTCCCGTGTTCAGGTCCATAGGTAGCAAACCGTTCAAAATTCAAGGAAACAATAAACTACAAAAATTCTGGTTTGATGACCGCAAACGTAGCAAAATAAATCCTTTTTTTCACACTGCATATTGAAATTGTCAGTTGCCAATGTTGTGTGCGAATTATGCACTTTCACTTTTTTTTTACTTTCACTGTCACTTTATAACTTTCACCGCTGAGCTCTCGTTGACGTCGCGCTGTGCAATGCCTCGATGTGAGCGTCGTGTCGCTTTTATATGCTCACAATTTCATCTTTATGACAATGTGTTTCCAGGTATTTTTATATTTTGGCTTGTGTTTATGTGAATTCAATGCAGATGTTTGCTTATGTCGGTAGGCTGCAAAAAAAAATTTCTGAATCAGAGTCAGATTGCTACCTATGGACCTGAACACGGGAAAAAAGGTAAAAAAAATCGAAAATTTTTAAGAAATTCTGAACGGTTTACAAGATATGAGCCTGAGAAAATGATCACATTTTTACGAAAATGATACCGAGGCCCCAAATCTTTGGGGGCCCATAAAACAAAAAGTGCATGACTTTGGGGAAAATTGGGAGACACGGGTCTTTTTTTTTTAGTCTTTTATCACGTAGTGGTGTCCGTATATGGTTATTTTGCCGTGACTTAAAAAATTACACACAGTGTAATATATAGTTGAGATTTTTCTCAGGCAAATTAAAACAATATTAGATAAAATAATAGTGGTACTCATGTAATAGCGCAAAGCATGCAAAACTGGCAGTTGAATATTTTTATATCGCATGTTGCATGAGCGCACCTCATAAACAGCTTGCGCGCAAACTTGGCATAAACAGCTGATTTCGATATTAATGTAAACGTTTTAAAGAAAATTCGATAAGAAAATGCCAAGACTGAGCGAAAAACTCAAATGTCTGATCTGTAAATCAAATATTCAGTTAAACATCTTTTAAAAAACCTTAAATAAACTCATCTGAGCCATTTTAAAATTATGCGTTGTTTGGGGATGTGCCATATCTATTCGATATTTTTAAGATGTGGTATCGCTTTTGTTTAACTCGATACTATGGTTATATTTTCAGTAATCAACCAGCTCAAATTCTTGGTTCAAGTAAAACTTAAAGTAAAATTGCTTTTGAAAATATAATATAACATAAGCATAACACACTTCATAACACATGTAGAAAACCCATAATGAGCTGTTTAAGCATCAATATCGTATCGAGGTATCGATATTTTTTAGTGAAAATATTGTAAAATCGTTATTTTTCTCGAGCTGGAGCATTCTTATGCCACGTTTCCACTTAGTGTTTTATTGAGTGTTTTAGCGATTTTCGTGTTTAAGGCTAAAACAACTAGAATGTTATGCGTTTTATCCTACCAAATTTTAACACGTAGACAAGGTGTTTTAGTATAAAACATCATCAAAACGCAACTAAAACGTTAAAGAAGAAAATCAATTTTAAAAACTGTACATTTGTAAACAATTGCTTTTGTTTTTTTCAATTATTACGAAAGAAATTCAATTTTTTTCTTAAATTAAAAAAATTACTAGTGGAAACGGTAGTGTTTTATTGACATGTTGTAATTAATAAAAGTATCCTTTTTATATAAGTTTGAAATATTTATATTTTATTTATGAGTGATCGGCAGTATACAGCGCGAGCCAGTATCAGCCGATCACTTTGAAGATTCTTACACCAATTGATTATTCTAACAAACAATTCTTATTTTTATACTGAATTTCTATAGGGTCATGGATTGACTGGCCTTTGCTTTGTGACTCAATAGTCAAATATGCGAAGAGGATCGCTAGAATCGGATGGCACATGTGCAATCGATTAGTGCATGACACCTGAGGAGCGGCACTCTTTCGTTTGGGTCGATTGTAATTAGAGCAGGCGCGGAGTTGGTGTTTGACAAATAATGTCGTTAGGTTTGAACTAATAGTGTGAGGTCGCAATGCGCTTGCATTGGCCGAAAGTGTATAGTTACGGCGTCTGCTGGAATGCCGAAATTGGATTTAGAAATATGTAGATATGAGTTGTGTTCGTTTGTGTTAAGGGCGTATTAAAACAAGGTAACACTTGAATGCCTTAAGGGTGTTTTAGAATGAGGCAACGTTTGAATGTTGCTTAGTAGCCTTTATCCATGACAATGTTTTACTAAAACATCTAAAAATAAAACATTTATGGAAACATGGCATTAGCGAAAGTCAGATGATTCCGTCAACGAGCTTACGCGTTTTATACGTTCGCTTTGCGCTATCAAATCGTAGTGCAAAGCGCGGAAAATTATTTCCATACAAAATTTGACAGTTGGCTTATGAGGGTGCGAGAATATCAGGTTTGCGCTGTTACATGAGTACCACCAAAGTTAATATCATGTACGAAATGGCCGAAAGACTTCAGCATATGGCAGATTTCGTGATATATAAACATATAAGCAGGTTAACTTAAATAAATAAAAATTTTATGGCGATTTCTTGAAATATGTTATACATGCATTTTTTACCAATTAAAAAAAATAAGAACTAAGGGCAAATTGATTTAAATCAAAACAAAAGAATTCTTAACCTTTAACTGTGGACGTGCGGTCTCACAGACCGCTTGCAGTTTGTGGATCTCGTGCCCCTCTCCTCCGGAGGATGCCAGATATCCGGCTGGCTAGGCCAGACCGTGCGCACGGGCCTGATACTTTCTCATGAAGGTAGAACCCATCCCGTAAAGATAGCGGTCTGTGAGACCGCACGTCCATGGTAGTGTAACAAAAATGGAACGTCCACAGTTAAAGGTTAAGGCACATTTAGAGAGACCGCTTCAAGTGAGCAGTTCATTTCTGTTGCTTTTTCTTTCTTCGGATTTTCCCGAATCATCGTTTTGGCATAGCCCGCCCGGTGTTCCTTCACCGCGATGTGAATGCGGACTGAAAATCCATGTTTGTGCGTACATGGCTTGTACCGTGTGTGTCGGAGGATTTATCGATAAATTTTATGGATTTGTGCAAATGCTTGTATCCTGTATTTGAGCCTTTACTCCTCGTAACACAAAGACATCGATGTCCGGGCTTAGATTGGGAAACAATGTTTCGGAAACATTTTTCAACACTAGCTTCTTTACATGGGAAAGAATGAGAGATCAAAATAATTTTTTCCGCAACATTTTTTCCCAATCTAAGCCCGGACATCGATGTCTTTGTGTTAAGGTGTTAATGTGTTAAAGTGTTGTTTGACAATAAACAAATCCGAAAAAGAAATGGTAAATTTTTCATTTTTTCTTTAGGATCATTTGGCGCCCCCCTACGAGTAGCGCCCGGTGCATGATAGACCCCCATGACCCCCCCTCGCTACGCCACTGGACTGGCATAACAAGTTTTCCAAAACGTGTTGTCACTTACAACGTTATTTGCGGCTCCAATTCAATTACCTCGAATGGCAGCAGTTGATATTAAGTCTTTAGCTGAGATTTTGTTGCCGCACCTGGATTGGGTCCCGGTCCAGCAAATATTTTGTGCGAAATTATCGGATACCAACATTCGCCAACATCTTCTAACAAATTCCTGCGGCCCTTTTGCCGCAAATCGTGTGAGTTCAGACACCTGAAACAATTTTACATAATATTTCATGTATTAATGACAAAAAACTATTGTGTACCATGTTGTGGAAGGCTTCTTCATCTCGCAGCGTTTCTTCGAATTCTGTGAAGCTAGCCGCGTCTTCGAATGGCTGCTTTGGCAAATTATTCGAAGTACCATTTGCAGAGCTCACATTCTTCTTCCTCAGATCCTTCCTCAGCGAAAGAACTTCTTCCGCAAGCCGTCCCATTGCATTTCCAAGCTTTTTAATATTTTTCTGTACTTTTTCTTGCGTCTCAACGATATCGCTCATCTTGTTGTAAATATCGTCTAGGAATTGGTTAACCGCTCGAATGAGTTAAACGCTTGGTTAAGTTAATCGAATTTCAGCGCCCACGTAGCGTTCTAAAAAGTTAATTTTGGCGTTAACTTTTCTGAGCGTAATTTTTTTTCTTTTCCTTTTTTCCTTAAATCAACCCTATTTCATGTGTATTACGTGGAATAGCGAAGAAAAACAAAAGAAGACAACGCAAATCATAACGATAGCACTTAAAAGTGACAAATTCTATCTAAGCGTGCAACCTTATTGTGAAATAGGAGTTGTGCGCGAGTAGATCTTGTGTATGTAAAATAATTATAAATATGGTTTAAATCAAAAGATTTAAATAAAATAAGCATGTTATGTTTGCAAAAATAGATTTTTATGCATGTAGTCGCTATTTCTTTAATTTTTTCGATTTTGAAAAAAATTTGGAAAAGTTAATAATTCGGAAAAGTTGATTACCCCTGGGACAAATCGATTAACTTTTGCGAGATTCTACTGTAATTTTCAAAAGTTTCCGGACATCAACTCATCCGCCTTCTGAGCTCTGTACGTCACAACATGCTGATTTTCCAACTCTTTGAAAATTTTTTTCCGTTCCGGATTTCTTACAAAATTTTTGAAACACCTTTTGCCGCACAAATGTTCCTTTTGGCTCATGTTTAGTTCCCAATCAATTGTGACATCTTTGATGCCATCGCTGCTTAATTCGCCAATCAATTTACAATTGCACCGCGTATAACCTGCGTAGTTTTAAAAAATATTTCATTATAATATAGCTCTATTTACCTTCTACTTACCTTCAATTTTCCCTGATTTGCCACGATCTTTCAAATCGTGCCTCTTGAAATGGTTTGCACATATCATGGGAATATCGTTGCTTTTATATGTCCTTCGCTTCGTATATGTCCTTTAAAAATGTTCCTTGCCACTGAAAGGGTATGAATGCAAGTCTAGTTTGTTTGTTTGTTTGTTTAATGTTTATAATGCACCTAGTACAAAAAGAGAGACTCTTATCTTAGTACTAGTCAATCGAAACAATCATTAAAATATTGAAAAAATAATAGTAATAATAATAAACAGCGCAGATTTACTTAACTAACTTAGCTTAACTATCAAACTATCCTAGTCTATACAATTATAAATACAAATACAAATACAAATATTGAAATTTTATATAAAAATGAAAATGAAAATAAATAAAATAAATTAAGAGTTGAAATCCAGCATTATAAGTTTTGTAAAAAAAGAGAATGTATCCTTTGCTTAAATTGTCGTTGATTCACGATAGCTTGCAGACTTGATGCGAGCAGATTCCAAAGACGAATTCCATAAATAAAAAACTGTCGTTCAGATGTTAAGGTTCTGTGCATAAGAGGTATTAGCTTCTTGCCTCTACAAGACGAGCAAATCGTAAACGTTTAAAAAGATAAATTGGTTTTCTTGTGGTTATAACCTTATGCAAAAGTACTACCGTACGTAGTTTTAGTACATTTTCAAGGCTCATACCAAAAATTTTTACGCTCAAATGCGATATATTTCAAAACGTCTACGCTTAAAGATATATCTTGCTATAGTATTGAATAAAACAGTGAGCTTATGCTTGTGTAGGTAGTCGCAGTTGGAATAGATTTCACAGCCGTAAAGGGCGTTGGAATAAGAAATGTTTTGGCTAAGAGCATACGCGTGCTGAGAGGGGTAAATGACTGTGAAGACCAAAGCACACGAAGCATACCATAGACTCTTCCACAGTCATAGAGTTATGATTGTTCCAGGTCAAAGTGCGGTTGAAAATAACACCCAAATTTTTGCAAGTCACTGCATATTCAATAATTTTTTGATCTAGCATAAGGCTTGGTAGATCTCTAAGCGAGAGTGGTTTTTTACTAATGACAAGACATTTAGATTTGGTGGGGTTTATATTTAAATGGTTCTTTGTTGCCCATTGATTAATTAAATCCAATTCACAATTTATGGCAGAAATGCAGTTAATGACAGAATCAGATGAACAATTTGTAAAGAGTTGAACGTCGTCGGCATACATATGAATTCTATTGATTTTCAATATTGTTGGAAGATCATTGATGTACATGTTAAAGAGTAAGGGGCCAAGTACAGATCCCTGCGGAACACCTTTATTCACTATAAGAGAGGCAGACATACAATTGTCAATACAAACCGCTTGAGATCTGTTTGAGAGGTAGGATTCAATGAGAAATGTAGCGGTAGGAGAAAAATTGAAGTAATTACGTATTTTAGTTAAGAGAATATCCTTGTTAATGCTGTCAAATGCTTTGGTATGGTCCAGAAGGATAAGAAACGTTATTTTGTTATTGTCTAGTTCTCCCGTATGCTTTCAATGACATCGAGAAGAACAGTAGTACAGCTCCGGTCAGTCGTAAATCCTGATTGGAAATCTGACAAAAGAGAGTTTTCATCAAGGTATTTGTAAATCTGTTTATACATAATCTTCTCCAACACTTTAGATAAAAAAGGGAGGATTGATATGGGACGTAAGTCACCGTTAGGCTTTGGTATAGGGATGACCTTGGCCCTTTTCCAGCTTTCCGGAAAAAGAGATTTTGTAAGAATACTGTTAAAGATGAAAGTTATAGGGATATTAAAAAGGGCAGAAGAAGCTTAAGAAAGGCAGGACTGATTTCATCAAGACCTATAGCATTTGATTTGATTGAGAGAAGGCTATATAGAACAGATGATTGATTGATTCCTTAAAACAGAACGGTGGATTCTCGAAATTTCTACATGGAAAATCGTTAAGATCTACATTTTGAAATTGTGGCATTTGAAAATTAATAAATTGATTGTTTAGTGAGTTTAAATCGAAGTCTGCTTTGTCCATGGGACTATTATTCCGACCACATACGCCAATTTTTTTAATTTCAGCCATGTTTTTTTACTTCAAGAGCTGCTTTGAATTTTAAATCATAATAATTGGATTTGGCTTGACGAATTTTTTTGGCAACATAGCTTCTTAGGGCTTAAAACTTTCAAAAAGCTCAGGGGTTTTGTAGCGCCTCCACCTTTTATATGATTGATTACGTTGTAGAATGAGGTTGCTGATTTCATGGTTGATCCATGGTGCAGAATTAGCTGCACAGCTTTGTGTTTAATAGGAACACATTTTTCGAAAAGATAGATTACGTTGGTTTCGAGGAACTGCAGTTGGTCATCAACAGATATCATAGATTGAATTAGACTCCAATCAATTCTAGTTGCTTCATCGCTTAGTAAAGGGTAATTAATATGTTTAAAATCCCGAAAGCTGAAAGTTGAATGCTCAAATTTAGTTCTAAAATCATAAGTTAAGAAAAAAGATCATGTTTCGAGTACTGTGGTGCTAGCAGCTGATCATATAAAAGAATAGAAGGGGACAACCAACAAAGAAGAGATCAAAGTAACGTACTTGATGTAGGTGAAAAATGTGTGGGCACTGTATTGTTAACAGCCGAAAGGCCAAAAAATCGGAAATTTTCAGTCAGGGACGTGTCGATCAAGATGTTGCTATTAAATCACCACCTAAAATTATGTTGGAATAAGCAGGGCTTAGTGTTTCAATGCAATCTGTTAAGGGGCTCAGTGGGATATTGCTATTAGGCCTATAAATACAGCCTATAAGCAGATTTTCACACTGACTTCTGATTTGAGAAAGATGAATTCCAGGTGAGCATCAGTGGGTGATCTTAACAAAAATTTGCACGGAATCCCTTTCCTGACGTAAACAGCAACTCCTCCTGCATGACTATCTCGATCAGCTCTATAAAGTTTGTAGCCCTTTATCATCACCATGCTGTTTTGCATTGAAGGCATAAACCACGTCTTTGATACACAAACAATATCAATGCCTGAACTTTCAAAAATTCATTCTAAATTCATCTATTTTTTTTAGAAGGCTTTGTGCATTGATGTGACAACCTTTAATCCATTCTTTACGACCCCAATATTCTCAACATAAGACTTACTTTGTCTTCGGAATTGCTGTTCTGTTATGAATCCGATTCATTTAAATTACTAAATTGAGTTGCAAATCGTGAACCAACGCTTCCATAACAAAAGATTTACAATGAATTTCGTGCTGGATACTAACTGAAATAGAACCAATTGTTAATTTAAAAAAAGTACGAGCAAAGAGTTGAAACAAAATATTTTAATAAAAGAATAATTGTACTTATGTGCGAACAGTATTTGCCGACAGATGGTGACTGGAACTGATACAAATCAAAGTGGAAAAATTTGAAAGTAGTCTAATGCTCACGAAATGTATCATTGGTGCTTTTGTTTTTGGTTACTGAAACAGCTGTTTGTGAGCTTGTTGAGACTTTCGATGTTGTCAATGCAAGTGACGTCATCATTTTGAGTGCGCTTAATATGAACAAGTCCACGTCTAACAAATGCAGATGAGAGTATTCCTTTTTTCTTGAGTTTAACTGCAGCTTTCAGAATTTCATAGTTATGTTTGGTTAAGCTCTATTGATGTAGAAAGGCACATCAGATTGCATTCCCAGATCTTTTAAACAGAGCGTACGCTTGTTTATGCGACGATAGGTCCGGCAGATCCAGGAAGAAATTTTCTCTCATAGGCAGAGCCAAACGATACAACAATATCAGCATCACGTTGATCGGGGGATTTCCCAGCTACTCTAAAGATGTTTATAACATTCGGCATAGGAATATTTACACCAGCGCATAGTGCAGCAAATATTCCGTGGAGATTTTCTTTTCATAAGACGGAATTCCACTTAGTCGAATATCACAGCAGACACTGAGATTTTCTTGCCTATTAACTTTTCCTTTTAGCAGCTTGATTTCGTCTCGTAGAGAATTGACATCAGATGGTGTGCTTCTAAAGCTTCCACACGTTTGGTAATAGAACTTAATTTCAGTCACCAGTTCGGACATATGTTGATTCAGTATGTTAAGAATTTTTGTCTCGGAAGCTTGTACAGCTGCAATAATGTTCTCCGACAGTACTTTAGTTAGTTTATCCAGGCGATGGTCCAGGAGTTGAAGCAAGCGAGGTGAACCATATTCTGCCAGTCTCGGTGTTTTGCTAATTGGCGCGAAGAGAGGGGCACCTCTACGCGATTTGTTATTGGAGTTGACATTTCAGTATGGTTGTTTTGGTAATTTTTAGCGCAAAGTAATTCACAAAGAATAAGAAACGAAAACTAGATTTTATTGCAGAGTGTATGTTTTCCGATAGTCGAGGGACAGTGCAGCTGATCTCAGTTAGTTTTATACTTTTTTAAGTTTGTTATTTTGCAAAAAAAAAATTAATTTAGAAAAATTACGGAGCACAATGCGATTTGACACTTGCTAACCTCTCATGTCTTTTCTTTCCGAGGCCTTATATGTTATGACGGCGGTCATTTTTTCAAATGTTTTTCTTACAATGCAAGTGCGAAAATTATATATTAATGTATCGAGCTCTGTTGATTTGCTGAACTCCGACTCATCTCCTTCCGAATACGAACTATTTTCAGAGGAACTCTTATTTGCATTGCTTCTTGAGTGATTTTTGAGTATATCACGGACGCCATAAGCATTGTTCGCGACTTTATTATAAAGAGTATGCGGTTGTACATTAACGTTCAATTCTCCAACTAATTTCTGCCAAATAAGAAAGGTTTTTGAGACAATTTTTCCGGATGTCGTAATTAAACGTTCTTGCTATGCTTAACACTTTGTAATGAAATCGTTTTGGCTAAAATTTAGATGCCGACCACTTCTTCGTTGATCCATTTTAGAGTATGCTAAAAATATGAGTTTTCGGATATAGTTGGTAGTTATATTCCATATACGGACATTGTTCAGAAACGCCCTTGATATCATATCCGGTCTTCTATTTTTGCCGGGGTTTTAACTAAAAGTGCTCGAACAATTAGGGGTGATATTAGGGTGGCCTTTATCAGGAAATCAGGCATGCTATAGAAATTGAATCCGCATAAAAAACTCGAAATTGATTCATGCCTTTTTATTCACTCTTTTAAAAACTCAATTATTCCTTTTGAAATTCGATTTCATTTGAAATGATTTCGGATTCTAGAGCATGCCTGAATATAACGTTTTAGACCGATCGGAAATAATTACCTCTCGATATTTTTTTCGCATTTATTTACCATGAAATCAACTTCGGCTACCACAATTGCCAAAAAAAGGCCATGCTATCAAAAAATTAAATTCTCGGCTTAAGTGCCGAAAACCTCAATTTATGACGACAACTAAAATCGGATAACGTTATCTTTATATAACGTCAACCGAATTTAATGATTATAGTCTGTTTTTCGAGTTTTTCCTCCAATGAGCGACATCTTTATTATTTCCAATCAGCCTAAAACTTTTTATTACCTTGTTTTTGGACCATTCGCACATTTTTAGGGGGTGTCGAGCAGAATAATAGAGAAAAATATATTCCCATCCAACGGAGGGCCACACTAGGGTGACATTCATGCACACATGAACTCTGCCGGCGACGTTTTCTTTTGCTCATGCATACTCTGAATTGTTTTAATTTGTTGGGTGACACCACTAATGTTGAAAATCCGAATGTAAAATTAAAAAACGATACTCGCTGTGTATATGTATATAGATGATCCATCGATAGGGACCTATTCATCTGAAAGTGTGTTAAAACATAATTAATGCTTGTGATTTTATATAAAACAATAAGATGATGACTTACGATTGAAAAAGGACTGATCAGACTCTAGTTCAAATGAATAAACAGGATTATCGTATTCTTCGTCAGATTCGAAATCTGTGTCGCTTAAAGCTGCTTTTGATGTAGATGGCTCGGAATCGGTAGAGATTTCTGGCATTTTTAAGAGAGCAATAACCTCACGCGGAAGCTTTAATTTATGTTTACTAACATTTTGTTTTCGTAAGCTTGATAGCAAAGGATCTGAAGAGTCCATTGCTCTTCCAAAAACATCTTCCATATTGTAAGTCCTAGAGTCCTTTCTTGCGTGCCCTATTCGGTCTCTTTTATAAATTTTGTTTCTCGCTTCGGATCCGTTTTCGCCTAATGTTCCAAGTGGGAGCATAGCAGATTCCATTATTTGCGATGAATGCACTAATAGTTTGTGCAGAGTTGGTGTCATCGGATTCCACTCGTATAGCTCAAAATTTTAACATTTACCGGGATTTGAACAAGTCCCTTAGAGATTTGATCAAATGTCTATTTTCATCATTTCACTGCGACATATATATATAGGTGTAGTAAAAAAGAAATCCATTATTTTTCCAATAGATGGCGTTATTTATCTGCATCTCGCGTTGTATAAGTCCGATCGTGTTCCGCTAGGGGGCATTAGAAAGATGACAGTTCCTACTAAAAAGCTTTTTTGACACTTTTCTGATTGATTGATTCAGTTTTGTTTGAGAGCTTGTCAAAGATGGACATCAGCAAAGAGAAAATTCGCTACATTTTACAGTTTTTCTTCGATAAGGGAAAAACGCAAGCCAGGCGGCTGAAAATGTGAATAGCGTTTATGGACCTGATACTGTAACAGCCAATCATGCGCAATTTTGGTTTCGTCGATTCCGTTCCGGTAACTTTGATGTCAAGGATGCACCACGCATGGAAGGCCAATTGTCGAAAATGTCGATAAAATCATGGAAATTATCGATTCCGACCGTCATGTTAGCACTGTTTCGATTGCAAAAGAGCTAAAGATTGCACAAAAACCGTTTGGAACCATTTGAATAAGGCTGGATACACAAAGAAGCTCGATGTATGGGTGCCACACGAGTTAACGCAAAAAACCTCATAGACCGAATTTCCATCTGCGAATCGCTGCTGAACTGCAACAAAATCGACCCATTCTGAAGCGGTTGGTGACTGGTGATGAAAAGTGGGTCACTTACGATAACGTCAAGCGAAAACGGTCGTGGTCGAAACACGGTGAACCGGCGGAAACGGTGGCCAAGCCAGGATTGACGGCCAGGAAGGTTTGCTGTGTGTTTGGTGGGATTGGCAGGGAATTATCTACTATGAGTGCTCCCATACGGCAAAACTCTTAACTCGGAACTCTACTGTCAACAATTGGACCGTCTGAAGGAAGCAATCGCCCATAAGCGGCCAGCTTTGGCCAATAGGAGAGGAATTGTCCGGGACCTGGCACCAAGTGATTACCATCTGTTCCTGTCCATGGCGAACAATTTTGCTGGTGAAACATTCGCTTCAAGAGAGGCTTCTGAAATTCGACTGTCTCAATTTTTTGCTAATAGGAACGAGGGCTTCTATGAGAGAGGCATAATAAAAATACCTTTAAAATGGCAACAAGTTATCGAACAAAACGGCGCATATTTGACCTAAATCGGGTCATTCTAACTATCTTAAATAAAGCCCTCCATTTAATGCAAAAAATAATGGATTTCTTTTTACTACACCTAATATATATGAAGAAGCAACTGAATCGCAGGAAAAATGCTTAAAACAAAAAAGGTACATATTCGTATTCTTTTATATGCTTGAAAAATGTTTATTGTTTCATAACATAGAAATGAGAATTTCTAATGTCAGTAATATCTCGTTTATATTAAGAGTCCTCATTCAAACACATTTACATCGTGTAAGCTGAGTGAAGTTAGTAAAACTGTCGAATTTCATACAAAATTTGACGTTTTGCTAGCTTTACTCAGCTTTACTTATCAGTATTGTGGCTTTATTTTTGTGGCTTATATATGAAACTAATGTCGCTAGGGCATTGAAAGCAAATGTGGACTGATACAGTGGAATTTTTTTTACAATAAGTAATTTCGGTGGAATGAATGTTTTATTCTTGCGCACTGTTCCCACATATGTAAGGTTTCCTTCGCGCAGCTTATTTACCAGATCAAGAGAAGAAAAAAAATTGTCGCCTGTGATATTTTGCCCTTTTAAACCTATAGTCATATCCAAAAATAAGCGCTCCTAGGTTCTTTTCGGGAGCTGAATTTGGTTCTTTTCCAAGGTATGGTTGGATCATCCATACATAACCGGACTTGGAGTCTACTAACAACCAAAACCTCAAACCATATTTCGCCGGTTTTGATGGCATGAACTGTCGAAAAGGGCACCGTCCCGAATGCCAAATTGCTCATCCACGGTCACATTTTCATGGCAGCTGTTAAACTTGGGAAGAAGTTTTTGCCAAGAGTCCCACAGTTCACGAATAGGTGCAAATTT
>CM035807.1:86204348-86376848 GCA_020466095.1 Chlorops oryzae
AAGAAGTGGTTTTAAGATATATTGTATATTTTCATTACGATTAAAACCAAATTGAACGTAAATAAATTTTTTACGCTAAACGGTTTTTAGACAAAAAATACATTCAATTTTATTAAAATAATCGAAAAATTAAACTATAGATATTTTATTATAAAAACATAAAATTTTATCATTAAAGAACAAAGCTCATGACCGATATATCGTTTCATGCTTAAGGCGCATAGAGTTCGGATAGACCAAAACAAATTTCTCGTTTTACCCATATAAAAAATGTGCGCTACTCGAAGAGAAGCACGACATCGTATAAAGCACTTCGGCTCGTTTGCTACACTCATCACGCATATACGAAACCGAACGAGAATCAGAAAATATAAATTTTCTTGACTTTACTGCTTTGAAAACGCTAGACATACACACAACCTCCTAAATATATATGCATGCATACCGATTTATAAGTCCCGTTTATTGACAAAGCCAAAACGAACCAAAGGTTGCGTCAAACGCGATTTTCGTGTGGATCGTGTGGATTTCGACCGGATCGAACACAAAAGAAGGTTTGATAGATAAAGATAAAAAATAGCGGTGCCATCTGGAAAGCTGGCGGAGCCATCTGGAAATATGGCTTTAAGTAGCTGGTGCCATTTGGAAAACTGGCTATTTGCAGCCAAATAATTTGGAAAGACCGCTGTTTGGAGCTGGTCTTTGCTCAATATAACCGAAGTCACTAACCTTTTACCAGTATATGAAGGGTATTCCCACAAAGATTCGAACCCAATTTCCGAATTCTATGAGGAGCCAGGTATTCTGGAAAGCTGGTTATGGGACGAACTATCAATTGGAATGTTGAAAAAAGCGGAATTTGTCCTCATTAACAAAATAAACCAATATTAAGCGAATGCAACAAATTCAATAGTGACACTCGAACCTAATTAGCCAATTGAACTATCAATATCCGTTGCGTTTGAAATCAAATAGAAGAAGGTTTGAGTTAGCTTCCTCTCGCTGCTGGTCTGGGTGAATTTCAAAATATATAAAATGACATCTCTTGTTGTTCTATACTCTTTGGCGCTGCACAAACAGTTTCATACGCCATACACTGCTCAGACTTTTACATTGTTCAATAAATTCTTCCCAAAAACTTTTGTCCTGTGTCATATTTTCCGTACAGATGCGCTTGCGCTTAGGGATGCAAACGATATATCGATGTTTCCAAAACATCGATGTTTCTATCCTCGAAATCGATGTTCTAATATCGATGTTGAAATCAAAAACATCGATGATACATCGTATTTAATGGGCGATATTTTATGAACGATATTTTTTCATACAGGCCTTTTACACTAGCCAATTATTGACGCGAGTTCTCACCTTTTGGTCGAACAAAATGTTGAAATTTAGGGAAACATTGCCCGTTTTATGATTTCGCGTGCTAGATAGATCATTTTTCGCCCTCTTTTGTTTCTATCAAAATTACTATTTTTAAGTTCAGTTTTAAAAAAATAATTTGTTATTAGTTCGTATTGTTTTTAAAGGAGTGTGCATAATTTTATTTTTCGTTAACACTTTCATTCCAATAAACAACTACTGAAACCTAATCTGACCTAGTCAATTGTATTTGGACTGCATTGAGAGGTGTTTCTTAGTTGAAATAAGCAATCATCATCTCTGAATGAAGGTTTAAAAATTGTAATTAGCAATATCGGAAAAACATCGATATACCGTGTGGAAACGTCGATATTTTTAACATCGATGTTTGACTTTTGGAAACATCGATATTCTCAAATCGATATTTTTTATGAGCGATATTGCATCCCTACTTGCGCTGCAAAATCTCTCAAGACTGAATAAAAATCGCCATTGATCAGACTTGTTTGTGCAGCACGGCCAAAAATCAAAACGATTTCATATTTGCACAGACATCTGCACAAACAGCTCAAACAGCATCATACACGACACATCGGTCTGTGTAGTTTTTAATAAATTATTGTTATATAGTATTAAAATAACTTCTTTGGATAAAAATCTACCGTATTTTGCTGAAATCTACCTACATTTTTTGAGAATTCTACCGCATTAAGAAAAAATAAGTGGACACACTGGTTGGCGGTTATTAATAGACTAATGTAAAAAGCCTCTTGGTTGCACGTACTCGGTCAATCCGTTTTTTCTCTCTTTCGCTTATTGAACTTAAGGCTTGTTCAGACGACGCTCTGAACTACGTGTTTCGTTTCGTGAAATACGAATGCGAAACTACCCGTTCTGATGAAGTCATTCGTGGTTCGTTATCTTCTTCTTTTGCTTTCAAACTGTTGTTCTTGCTGCTGTGATATCAAGGTTTTAAAAATGCAAAGGAAATGTAAGTAAATGACAGAATATGAATGAATTTAGATCGCGTGTAAATTATTTTGCATTTATTTTTTTATCAGCAAGCAGAGCTGTAAAAGAATTAATTCATTTGAGGCTTTCATTCTCAGCTAAAAATTTCGAATTTTGAATGAATTCATTTTTATGACAATTGAATTGTGAATTCATAATTCAGCTTTCAAAAAATGATTTTTGAATTCATATATTTAATTAAGAATGAAATCTTTAAAATGAAACTCGAAAGGCTGAAATTTGAAAATGAATAATTCATTTACAGCTCTGTCTGCAAGCAAAAGTGCAAGTAAATGGGAACAGGCAAATGAGCGGGCTTTGCTTGATATTAGGGCAGAAAAAACAAAGCAGAAAAAACGTCCCCATATGGATTGAAAACTTCAAATAGAAGTCTAATTTTTTTATTAGATAATGAGAAAAATGAATAAAGTAGATAAATAGAATGAAATTCTTTTAAAGATATGAAATGCACGTAGATAGATTAATCCTACGAATAAAATCAAATAATGTATATGCCCAACAGAAAAATTTAGCAGCTACTACAACTTGTCTTTCTTAAAAATATCTAATAGCATTGATTCAAGCCTTTTAAGTACGCCGTGGCATCAATTATTTAATTTATTTTAAACAAAACCGGTAGTTTTTTAAATCATTTTTTTTTTCTCAAAGTAGTACAATTTCTCAATTTTGAGTTTGTGACGTCATTTGCATTCTGCCACATACATTTTGCCTAAAGTAACTATGCGTTTTTGGAGCGACCTTGTTTAATCATGGGCACGGTTGCTGTTTTGGTACATATGTACCAAATTTCGTACATTTTTTTCGTTTGGTAGAATGGTACATAAATTTGCAATTTGGTACATTTTTGTTAAAGTGCTCAGCTAATTGAGAGAATGGAATAAAAAATCTGGGAAAATGCTTTGAGCCGGGTCAAATGTACCAACAAATATATACCCCTCTTCTTTCTCATATAGTCAAACGCAATTTTTGAAGTCAAGGAACGGTACATTTTTCCTAGTTTTGGTTCATTTTTTGGTACAAGAAAGTGAAGTCAAACGGCAACCGTGTTCAGGGGCTTGTAGCGGAAGAAAAATATTCTCAGAATTTAGTGTGAATTGGAACTTGTTCATGTAAGTACGCTGCTGCCGCTCTAGGGGATTCGATGAAAATTTGAAAATTCCACTATTGTGTAAGTGCGTGAATACGTAACTCGCTGAAGAATATCAAAAATCAATTTAAAAAGACCAATTCTGAAAGTGTTTAACATTCTTCGACTTTCGGTTACATAATAAAGAATTAAATAATAATTAAAAAAAATTAAGACTCAGTGGCATTGAAGTTTGCAACAACAACAAAAATTATGAGTATTCACTATTGTTTGGTGGCTTATGAATTTCAAGGGGGAACCTACACACACACAATTCGCGAATGCGCGAATCAGTTGGCGCTGAGTTGCCAACGATTACTGCAACCAGCAATGAAAATCAGAATCCAATTCGAAATGAATCTTCTTGAAAATAAATTAAATTCAAAGTGATTTTTTGTTTTTCAAGAAATAAAGTTAATTGAATGCGTGCGTCTCTCCTATTTCACAACAATCGTAATCAATAAAAGAGAGTATTTGAGTATTGGGCAACACTGTACGCTATGACGAGAGCGGGAAGCTTAAACCAGTTTTCAATGAAACAACACGTGGTGGTTGATTCACGCTCAAAGAAAGCTGAACTTCGCTGAAAGGTATTCCTTTTTTGTGGGAGGGGGAAAACCACTTGTACATTCCCAACACCCAGTAAGCCCACATGTTATGTAACATGTTCACATGATTTTCTCTGCTAAAAGTTCGGAATTAATCTTTTTTTAAATCTGTACCTTGGACGAAATCCAAGTGGATTCTTTTTGACTTCATCGCATTTTCAATTGCTGTCGAAATGCGTTGGCGTTAATAGTGACCTTTAAGACAATTTTTCTTGCCAATGCCAACGGTCCAAGAGCATTTTTTTTGCTCATTGCGTAATGAGCCCGTTGTTAGCGTCAGCTGGCTAACTATTTTTCAAGAGCACACATTCCTACGTACAACGTGTTTGTACGCATTTCTAGAAATGTCTGTGTACAGTGGTTAAATCCATAGTTAGTACAGTCAATAATTAAAGGTCATTTCGCACATGCCCTAAAAAGTGGCGCAACTCTAAAGTTTTAATTCATGAATTCTATTGTGATGATTTTATTTAACTTTTTTTAGTTATAAATTTTATTGTAAAAGTTAAATTATATTTTTTGTGCTCATTACCGTACACATATATAATTTCTTATTAATTTCAAACCATTTACTGCGAATAAACATTTTTTATCACTAGAGAGAGAGAAAGAGAGAGAGAGAGAGAGAGAGAGAGAGAGAGATAGAGCGATAGAGTGAGGGAGGGAGGGAGAGGGGAGTTACCTAATAAATGATTATTTTTTATCTAAAAGCAGCTAGTAATTTTCATCCGGTTCAATGTGCGAAATTCGTGTTTAAGGAATAGCTTCGTCGAATTTCAACCTATTTTTTGACAGTTCAATTAGGATCAGGAAAAATGATGCGATTCTCTGACTAAGTTATTATTTGTCCCACTATTTGTGTGAGCTACTTTAGATAATTTCATGAGAGTCTAGCATGATTAGTGGCGTAAAGCATGCATTCAGCTAATTTTCTCAAAACTTGCTCTCCCCATACAAAGAGACCTTGACAGAGGTCTCGTCTTTATTCCTATTTAGCGATTTTTCTATGGGAATTTCCGTGAGAGCACAATATCATCTAGATATTAGAATCTTTCAGAATAAAAAGCATTTCGATGGTTTAAGCGAAAAATACTTACATTCATATATATGGGCATTTCCACAGAAAAGTCCACCCCGACTGAAAAATAAAAAATTACCCAACGGATTTTTCTTGGTTGAATTACTAAAGAGTTATATTTAAAATTAATTAAATTGAAGAGTTGGAAGCTTTTCTTATTTGCGATGGGGAGATATCGGGCTGCAAAGTTCGATTTCACGTTATAGTCAATTTCGTTTATTTATAAGGCATTTTTTCTTTTCAATTTATACTTGTAAGAATAATTGTGCAGTTTTCCTCTTATAGCAAAACTTTTGCTATTGTATCAGCTAACCGTAAAGTAAATTCAAAAGAGCAAAAAAAAAAATCAATTAACGGTAAAATTTTGAGTTAATTGTCATGGCGTTGTAAGATAACGTCAAAATACTCTTTATTCTCGTAATTTCTACGGTGGCAATCAGAAATGCGTCAAAATTTGAATTTTAAGAAAGGACAATAAAGTCAACCAATAACCTAAAAAAACTCGGCTGATTAACAAATAGTTAATTTTATATTCAACTTTGAAATTGCGTAACGTCACGCTAGATTGTGAGTAATTTTTTTTCACGTGATTTTGTATATTTAAAAGTTACCTTTAAATATGGCTTATTACGTATATGCAGATGGAATCTTTGACTGAAAGGAAGAATTACTCGAAGCGCTACAGGGAAAAATTGAAATCGGATTCACTTAGGTTGGAGATAAGAAAATACCTGGAATACATAAAATTCATTTTTTGTCAAGCAGCGAAGACATGAAAATAAAAGCAGCTGAAACTGCTTTATCACACAAAACTATAATATAAGTCATTTACATATCTTTATTATCATTACAAAATATATAATAGCTAAAGCTGATATTTTATTTTCGTTCAATGATTTTTTTAAAACAATTTTAACAAAATTTTGCAATGGAAATTTTAGTAACGTAACGCCAGGTAATTAAGGCCAATAAAAAACGAACGACAAACGATTTTACAATTTTAAAACTTGGAAAATGAACTTTTATATTTTCCAATCTTATTGCTATAAGTTTAATACGAAAAGTTTTGCGAAATTAGCAGAGTTTTGCAATCTTGTAATCTAAGTCAAAAACCCACTTCTGTTTTTCGTAACGAAACGCTAGGACACTTTTTTGCTTCAATACTCAAATCCTTATGGTCTATTGGTCTAATTTTTTTTTACTGAACATAGTGCTACTTTATTAGTATGCAAATATTAAAAAACTTTTTTTTAATTTGGAATTCTTCATTTAAAAAAAAATTTGTTTTTCGTTCGAATGTCACGTCACGTCAAAATGGAAATGCCCATATCTAGCGAATACTGTACTTCGCGACAACAATAATCGTTTCTAATTAAAAAAAAAAAAAAAATTCCAAAATAAATAAACTTCCAATTAAATTTCGCTTGGAATCGTTTCGCAACTTGCACTTGTGATTTCATCAACTCGTTTCCGCAAGCAACTGAGTACGTCAGCATGTGACTTTCTCATTTAACAATGAGGTCCAAAGGTTAATAAATTCGTGTCTACTCGAATATTCTTGCGCTCGTTTCGTTCGGTATTTATTGTGAGACAGATTTTATTGCACTTAAAACCAAAATTTAATTAAAAGAAGTTTGCTCATGATTATGTAGTCTGCACGTGATTTGCTTTATTCTTGGCTTCGCCAATAGTGGAATGAACTTGAGTCACGTGGAGTATTTTCCATTTACAACAGCTTATCATATACCTACATAAATATTAATTCACTTTTTTCTTATTTATTTAGAGACTCGCTTTCTGAAAGAATAATCGAATAGCTTATAAACAAAAATGGGAGTACCTGCTGGTGATGTTGAGAAGGGCAAGAAGATCTTCGTGCAGCGTTGTGCTCAATGCCATACCGTTGAAGCCGGTGGCAAACACAAGGTTGGTCCGAATTTACATGGACTTTTTGGACGTAAAACTGGTCAGGCGGCTGGTTTCTCGTACACAGACGCAAACAAAGCGAAGGGCATCACCTGGGGAGAGGATACATTATTTGAATATCTAGAGAATCCAAAGAAATACATCCCCGGCACTAAAATGGTCTTCGCTGGTCTGAAGAAACCTAATGAACGTGGTGATCTCATTGCCTACCTTAAGTCTGCCACCAAGTAAACACCGTTCAATTGCAATGATGCGATGGATAGCAGAAAACTACTCTCAACCACACAACTTCATTCTGTATTATTATCCCACACGACAACAAAATAACGAAAACAACAAAGAAAACATCAAAGGATAAACTTATGGATTAGTTTAAAGAGCGAATGGTGCCGTCGTATGTAGAAAGGACGCCGAAAGCGTCCAAGTTGGAAGGTGTTTAAGGTTCATTGCTCGCTAAATACATTGCCCTGCCACAAACTACAAACAACAAAAACTACAAAAACTAATCGCAGTTTAAGTTGAAAGTTATAAACTTATTTAAATAGGAAAATTTTAATTTTTAATTTAATTTAAATAATTTAAAAAATTAAAAAAATGATATGTGTAATTAAACTATTTGAAATGTGACGAAAGAAATACATAAAACAAAGTAGAAAAACAAAGTTATTAAAAAAAAAATTTGAAAAACAAGGATAAAATTTTATTTGGAATTGATGAGTACACCGAATTTTGTTTTAACATTCTGGAACTTCGCCTGTAAGTATGCTATCTTTTGAGCCTCCACATTAATTTGCAATAAACACCAAAGAGTATAGAACCTAGATTCATACACGAACTTTAGTTGTGACATATTTCATACACAAACTAATTTAGCCAACACACAAAATTTTGTGTCTTAGCTAGGCACGTTGGTTTTGATGCGAGTCTGCTAATACGTCACGAATATCTGATAGAGGACTTTGAGAGGGCGTAGCACAAAAATTAGGCGTGGCAGCGTTACGAAGTTAAACTTTTCCGACTTTGGGGCACAACATTAAGCTATGTTCAGAATATGGGTCCCGTGGGTTCAAAATTGTGGATTTTAGAAAAACCCGTTTTCTGTTTGAGGGGGTTGGGGTGGTTCGATTTCAAAAAATTTTTTGGAATCTCTAAAATCTAGAGATAGAAGCGTCCATGCCAAATTTCAAAGCCCTAGGGCAACTCCTTCTATGATTTACCAAGAAATGTATGGAGTTCAAGCGCTTAACCTCCATACATTTTTCGGGAAATCATAGAAGGAGTTACCCTAGGGTCTTGAAATTTGGCATGGACGCTTCTATCTCTAGATCTATGAGATTCCAAAAAAAATTTTTGAAATCGGACCACCCTAACCTCCTCAAACAGAAAACGGGGTTTTCTAAAATCCAAAATTTTGAACCCACGGTCCTCAAATTCGGAACGTAGGTTACTCTTGTGCCCCAGAGTTGGAAAAGTTT
Source organism: Chlorops oryzae (assembly GCA_020466095.1). NCBI lineage: Eukaryota > Metazoa > Arthropoda > Insecta > Diptera > Chloropidae > Chlorops > Chlorops oryzae. Next base: position 86,212,959 of record CM035807.1, read on the forward strand.
AACTTCGTAGCGCTGTCACGCCTACTTTTTGTGCTACGCCCTCTCAAACGTGTTTTCACACTCAAAAGGTGCTTAACCCCCATACATTTCTTGGGAAATCATAGAAGGAGTTGCCCTAGGGCTTTCAAATTTGGCATGGACGTTTCAATCTCTAGATCTAAGAGATTATCAAAAAATTTTTGAAATCGGACCACCCCAACCCCCTCAAACAGAAAACGGGTTTTTCTAAAATCCACAATTTTGAACCCACGGGACCCACATTCGGAACATAGCTTAATGTTATGCTCCAAAGTCGGAAAAGTTTAACTTCATACCGCCGCCACACCTACTTTTTGTGCTACGCCCACTCAAACGTGTTTTCACGTTCGCGTCTTAAGTCTTTGCGCAGGCAGTTCTATTATAAAAAGCGAGAGAGATAGATCAAAGACTTAAGACGCGATTAGGTTTCCAATAAAATTTATTGTCTGATAATCTCGCAACTTATTTCATCATTACAAACACCACTTATTTGGATCATAAAATATCCTTCTCATTTTCCAAGTAGGTTTTACCAATATTATCTTGATTGATTGGAAAACAAAATTGTCCCTCATCGTTGTTGGAGTCTACGTACTTATTTCGACTGTTTTCCTTCAAATAAATTTACATTTTTAACAATATTAAGAAAGAAATAATTTAATTACCTCTCCGCTTTTGCTATAAACGCAGCGCGTAAGACAAATATTAGACAAACAGAGAAGGTAACAGAAAATTACCCAAAATCGATATATCCACATTCTTCTTTGTAAAAATTGAATTCCAAGTCAAGACGTTCAAGAGAGTATATGGTAAATAAGTCAGCAGGTATATTTTTACAGTAATCTGATTGAATACAATCGATTCGTTTGAAGCAGTGTAATCCGGATATTTTCTTCGTTTTTCAATGTTTAATCGAATTTCGTAAGGGAATGGAGAAGCTTTAACAATAATATATCTCATAGGGCTCCTTGATTTCAATTTTCTGAAAAATGACAAGTTTTATTCTACAGATCCCTTCTATTTTTTCTATATGCCTTCAGTGGAAGCGAGCAACGCCATTCGTTTTCTCTCCATGATCTTGTTTTCCATTTGTGGTTATTCGAAATTAGATTCTCGAACTTTTGAAATAAATGGGAAGAAAAACTGTGGCTTTCCAATAAATACAACGCACAATTTTTTAATTATTTCATTGACTAACTTTTATTGCGATTCACAAATTTAAATGAATTTTATTTTTTTTTAAATGCACTCCATTTTTGCGGATGCACTGATCAATGGTAAAATTAATTAACGACAAACGAATGAAAGGAAACAGGAAAAATTGCGATTTTCTCACTGCATGCAAACATTTTTGTGGCATAGTACATCATTTTTTTTCTTAATATTTTTTTTAACTTAATTAGAATACTTTATGCATGACAAATGCTGTGGTAAGCTTTCTTGGGCCTTTCATATTCCACTCCCACAAAACATGAGCAAGTTTTATTTACAAATAACACAACGGAAGAAATCAACAATAAAAAAAAAAAAATAAATTAAAAAATAAAACAATACTAGGCGACATCTTACTTAGGTTAAAGGGACGATTAAAAAAGAAATTTAAAACAAATAATTGTGGAATGATAAAATTTTAGAATACAATCGATGGACTACCAAAAAATTAAAACTTCTTTAGCTAGTATTTTTTTTTTTTTTTAACACGTAACAAATGAAACAAGTTTTGATGGAATAGCCTACATGCGCATGTTCTCAGCACGTTCAGTATTCATTTTCTATTAATCATAGAGCAAAAAGTAACAATGTCTTAAGGTATATGTATATTTATATATATATATATGTATATATATTGTAAGGAACGAAGTTATTTTTCATTCCATTACAAGGCTTTTTCAAGTGTACGCTTAGGCCTTGCCACTGATTGCTGCTGCACCCGATTTCTGGGTAGGTTCACTTTCCTTTTCCAGTTGCTTGCCAAGGTATTCCCTAAAATTTTATGAAGTTTTTGTTTGGATTCATTTTTCAATTTGGTTTTGGAGAAAAATGCAATGGAAAATTTGAATGACATTCTAGCAATAGGAAAAGATGAATAATTTAGTATAAGAGATCAAATGAAAAGTAAACAAACTCGAATGATTTTGTTGTTAGAAAAGTTTGTGGAATGTTTGGAAAAAAAAAAAAAAACTCGATTCGGATATTTGATCGGAAGCGATTATTAGACCGATTATAAATATTTCCGGGAAGTTTTTCCTAGCAGATTTGAAAAAATGTTCTCATTCAAAGGACACTGGCGAAGTGAATATAAAGTAAGCAAGTATTTTGAACATTTTCAAGCCAAGTTCATCACATTTTTTCTTTTATTGACGGACATTCTTTCTTTTTCCGCGGAGAAAAATTTCTAGGAAATTTCCCAGGGAATATTAATTCAGTATAGGGCTGTATATTTCAAGTTACAACCGAATATTGCCTTTTTATAAATAGTAAATAACTGGTTGGAGCACCAAGCCAAAGGAAAATGTGAAAACTTAGATACTCTCAAGGGTTGTTTGAACTACTATGACTATGAACTAACAGTCTCAAATTCGTGAAGAAACGTAACTAGTTCAAGCTCCACAGATGATACGACCATATGCTATACTGTTCGTTCAAATATACTAAGGACCGATTGATCTAAACGTGGTCTCTGACCAATAACATTTCGCCTAATTTACAACTTTAATAAGGAATTTATCAAATTAAAGACACTTAAAAAAATTTCCGAGCTGCAGGCTACTATATACAGCCATTAAATTTGATTAGAAGACACCGCCCTTCTTAAACACAATCCAATAAACCTTTCAAACATGTGTGAGTAAATTAAACTTAAGCAAAATTTTCGCAGAGGAAGTATAATTACCAGTTGTGAACCATTAATTTTTGTACGGCCAAGAGAGCTTCATAGCGTACATTTGGATCGTCGTGTGCTAAAAGTTGCATAACAATTTGTTTACCGCCCAATTGTTCCAGAACGCTAGAAAGAAATTGAACGTAACAAACAAATCTATGTAATCTGAAGCCCTTGAAACATTACTTACTGCTTTCCGCGGGGATAATGACGCACGTATTCGCCGATATCGAAGCAGGCAACCGAGAGTATAATCGAATCTTTTGATGTTTCCAATAAATGAACCAGAATGCGCAATAGTTCATAGTTCTTTTCGTTGAGGCGATGGGCGTTCTCACGCCAAAATTTAGCGGATTTATGCACAGGCGACCATTCCAGACGTGTACTACGCACCTCAGTGGCATATTCATCGAAAGAGCTTAGATCTTGTACAGAATTTTGTAATTTCTCAGTAAGAAACTCAACATCGGCAGTGATGTCTTCATCATCGAAACGTCGCTGTTCGAGTATGGACAATTGCTTGAGCACCTTGCATTGCACCATTGCAATGCAATGCTCCTTGGCAACTTGATTATCAGTTGGCTTTTCAATAAGATTACGAAAAACAGCCAAAATGATGCGAGTCACCTTCTCTTTGGCACAATCGTTAAGGATATCAGCTAAAATTGGTATAACGCTGAATTTATTCATTTTAGTTGCCAACAACGGATTGAACGTAAGCACCCACAAGCAGAAAACAAGTTGATATTGAACCTGTTGCAAACCAAAAAAAAAAAAATAAAATTAATAAAAATAAAATCTGAAATAGTGGGTATATGATTATCCATGATGCATTATACAATATACTTGCCTGGAAATTAACGCGCGATGATAAAATGCGTACGAGTGTACTAATTCCATCCACGGAGACGAATGCAAAGCGATACTCGTCAATACGCAACATCATTTGAAGGCAACGGGCCACAGATTGTATGTACTCATTAGCCTATATAATTCGTTTAATATTCGAAGTTTCGATGAAGATTATAGAGATTAGTTAAAAATATGCAAATGGTCCATATATTCAATAATTGCATTAATTTCGCTCAAAATCTAATCTTTCTACATAGCCACTACTACATTTTTTTTTTTTTTTTTTTTTCAATTCAAGAAGTAGCTTAATTTCCGTTCAATTCTTTGAAGTTAAGCTAAACACCGACACCACATCAAAAGCTTATTGGAATAGTCATATATTTAAAAATTATTACTTTTGAAGTCCCGGTATGCTTCGAACAAAAACACGATCTGAAGAAAACCAAATTAATACCTGTACGGAGACCAATATTGAATAAAAATTCCCAATATGGTGGATTTCGAACAAGCTTCCTGCCAATAGTTTTCAAATAAATTGTGTAACAGAGCCTTTGGAGCACAATTTAACCAGACCAGACATTTAAATAACCCCACACAAAAAAGTCTATGCTGCTTTCAATGTCAATGACGCACTCTGTGTCGAAGGTATATTGAATTTGTGTGTATGTGTGTAATACCCACAACTCATTCGAGATAGACCATAGAAAATATGTAAAGAAAAGATCAGCGTCGTCTGTATACCGTTTTCTTATGGAAGAAGTCGAGCTGTCTTGATGAAATTTGATATGCATGTTTGCGGGGACTCGAGTAAAAACTGATTCAAGTATAGATCAGATCGGATCGGATTTTTAAGGGGTAGGTATATGCAGTACTAACGCCGAGTGGTTTTTGAAATATTTTGATGAAATTTGATATTGGAACATAGTCATAAACATCTTCAAAACCTCCTTGGATCCGTTTATTATGGAGAATACCCGCAGTACACAGGACACTACACTATGTGTTCCACGGCTGAATACACTGTAAAAGTTACTTTCTCTACTGTAGAGTCGTAGAGAAAACTTTCTTTTGCAGTGTAAAGAGTCGTGGAGCACATAGTGGAGCTCTTCCTTAAATATCTCGACGGAATCTCTATATAAAGTTGCAGAATGTTATAGACGGTCTTCAGTGTACACACAACAAAGGTAGATTTTATCACTAATCAAATAATATATAGATGTCTCACGCCGAACAAAAATTTGATCGCTAGCGATACTGAGCTCTAGCTCCCAGCGAAAGAAATCTAGCAATCGGAAAAATTCGGGTTTTTTACTTTTGTATTCGCGAAGCAACAGAAATGATTCAGTATGAAACTGAATTCGAAACAGTGCTGAGCCATATCCTTTTGCCCATTTTTTTTATTTGTTGTTGTTTTTGTTGCGACGTTATACATATGTATGTATTTGTGTATGAATCTGTTCATGCTAGAAACCAAAAATTTGAAAATTTCAATTTGGGCTTCATGCGTAGGTATATGAGAAATTTTGAAGTTTCCCTGCAGTAAGTGTCCCCGTCACCAGGTACTAGTTACCAACTGTACCCGTGCCATTACATTCTCCTCTTGATATTTTGTATGAACGTATTTGCGAGAAGACATCAGTTGATGCTGATACTGGTTATGCAATAGAGACAACGGGTCCAATTACAATAACAATTACTTGTACACTTGCTTTAGTATGAAGAAGACGGCTACATGGCGTAGTCGATAGTGTGTGCACTCATTAACCCATAGGTTCGAGTTCGAATCCCCGCGCAGGCGAGAAAAAGAAGGGGGAAATTTAATATTCAACCAAGATTATTTTTTAAAAGAACAAAGTGTTCTACGCTTAAAGATAAGAAAACAATTTCCGTGACTTTTAAAAATTCCTGCAATTTGGACTCCGAAACCTTTTTTATAATTGTTCGCATATAAATTTTTTTCAAAGCCGCTAGTTTTTTATATATTAACTACTTAATACTAACAGTAAAAAAAATTTATGCTCTCGCATATACATTCGTTCATACAAAATATCAAGAGGAGAATATAATGGCACGGGTACAGTTGGTAACTAGTACCTACCTGGTGACGAGGACATTTACTGCAGGGCAACTTCAAAATATCTCATATACGCATGAAGCCCAAATTGAAATTTTCAAATTTTTGGTTTCTAGCATGAACAGATTCATACACAAATACATACATATGTATAACGTCGCAACAAAAACAACAAAAAATTAAAAAAAAGGGCAAAAGGACATAGCTCAGCACTGTTTCGAATTCAGTTTCATACTGAATCATTTCTGTTGCTTCGCGAATGCAAAAGTAAAAAACCCGAATTTTTCCGATTGCTAGATTTCTTTCGCTGGGAGCTAGAGCTCAGTATCGCTAGCAAACAAATTTTTGTTCGGCATGAGACATCTATATATTATTTGATTAGTGATTTTATACACTCTACACTCTTTTCTCTACGTAAAAAACTCTATAGTGGATTTCAGGCTTAAGGAAAGCTCCTACAATTTTATATGTGGAAACAACTGAAATAGATGATTGTTCTTGCTCGAAGCACAACCGCATGGATGATGATTAATAAACATTTTGCTTGTACTTATATAAACTATTAATTACAACTGGAACGACACACGAGCTAAAAAAAAGTTATATGTACCACAAAAACAAATAAATAAAATACATTCTAAATAAAAAAAAAAAAAAATACATATCTCTTATTTGTTGGTGCTAAGTCAATCAACATTTTTGTGAATGATCAAAAGGCCTAAACGTACAGTTTTTATTTTTTCGGTGCATTTCAATGAGAAACAGTAAACAGTGGGCAAAAGGATTATGCTGGGATCTTTTAGGGCAGGATCAAAATTACACAAAAACTTTGAATGGAAGTTTTGTTCATCGTCTGATTTTTCAGTAAACGATTTAAATGTTTACTAACTAACTGTTAAAGACAGCTACTCATTTTTTGAGAGATATCAACACACAAAAGGAGGAAGGATAAAAGGAGAGAAAGAAGATTTTTTTTTTTGTAATTAAAACGGCAAATGGAACGAATGATCAAGTTCATGCAAGCAATTTGCATTTGGAATACACACAGTACCGGAATTATGAGTTTTTGTTCACCACCAGGAGTTAACTGCTGCTGATCCCCGGATACCTCGCGGTAGCTTTCAACGGCTTGTTGATATTGCTTTGCTGCTGCTGCTGCTGCGACCGCTGCCGTTGGGCTGTACTGATGATGTCCATGATGATCTTTTGTATGATGACTGCCACCGTGCATTACAATGGTCTGCACACGAGAAGCTAACGCTGCCATTTCTTTTATATAAGTTGTTGCCTGGTAACACACGCACACACATTTAAACACAAAACAAAAGGCGCAACGTGTTGCAAAGGAACAAAAAAAAATGTTGTGGAGTGCGACGTTTTGTTGGTTTTGTTGATGTTTTCGGTGTTTTCGGACTCGTTCAGGTTTTTGTGTGGTTTTTTTTTGTGTTTTTGTATTTGTTGAAAAACATTCGGAATCAAGAAATTAAAAAATAAAAATAAAATTATTTTAAAAAATTATAACATTTGGAGAACTACTGCAGAGTTTTGCGCATATCCATATTTCTCCCAATTTCTTTCAGATGGGATTATTCACAAGTGCCACTTTGCATTGAAGTGAATTGAATTGTGTATGTTGGACATTCAGTATTTGACTTTCTGTGGAAATGCGTCATTATGTGAAATTTAGTATGAAAGGATGTCGTTTGATTTAAAAAAGAAAAGAACTTTTTGCTTTTTTGTTTACAACAGGCGCAATTTTGTTTTGGTCGCAGAATCCTTCTTTGGTTAGTCGAGGCCATTGCATCAAACAACTGGTTATTGGGTTAATCAAGCACAAACAGGGCGCATCACATTTCGTTCCATTTTTAGAATTTTGTATTTTTTTTTTTTTCTTTTACAAATTAAACTTGAAGCATTCAACAACAAAAAAGCACAAAATTGCAACAAAAAATCATTGCGTTGGGTTTTCTATTAGTTGAGCTCAAAACTAAAGAATCAAGCATAAAATCATGCATTTTTGGCGCTATATTTACATATTAAAATAATTGTCATAATAAATTTTGTTGACTCATACATTTTTTGTTTATGGCGAAAATGATGTTTGAACTTTTGGATATCAATAAAAATTGATTTTGCATTGCATAAACAAATTTTAATGACTGCCCACAAACAAAATATAAATGAGTCAAATTATTTTCCACTCATTCAGTACAAAAAAAAAAAAAAGCTTAAAAAGTCATTCTTCATAAATTCTACATGAGAGTATGGTTTTCTTAGGAAATTAAAAAATGATATCAATTCGCATATGAAAATGCTTCCAAGAATCTACATGGCCTACAAGCACTTATTATACATTAAAGACTCACATTGACAGTTAACTGATCCTTGAGGAATTGCAAGTAGAAGTTCAAATCGGATTTGGGCATTCGTTCGTGACCCCAGCAAGCCAGCTTAGCCAGAATACGCGATGACATATTAACAATGAAGCCGTCTTGCCTATTCAATAAATTAAGAAAAGGACCCCATATGCATTCCTTTTGCTTGGCAGCATTATCATGGAACAAATCAACGCGACTCCTATCTTCCTGAAGCATGTCGTCGATCAGCACTAAGACATATTGGATCGTCGAGTCCTTGGAGACATGCGACAACAGATTGAGCAGCGTCTTGATGGATTGCTGCGAGTTCTGCGTTAGAAATGCACCCTTACTCTTGTCCAAAGACGAAATGCACTGATAATCCTCTTGAGTTATCATTTGAGACTGCAAGTATGGCAGCCAATTGATGATACGAGAACGAATGTCACCTGCTTGTTGCTGCAGCACCGAAGTTGCTGCTATCATGTCTGCCATTTTGTAAAAACGAACAATTCGAATTTAGAACACAATTTAATTTAAATGAAATTTTATATAAACATACCGATATTCTCTTCGATTATTAGGTCCTTAACGTCTGACATTTTGAGTTTTTTTTATGCAGCTCTGATTAAGTTGAAAACTTTATTTTCTGCTTATTGCGTCGTATCTGCTTTGTTCGTCTGGAAATTTTGCAAAATTAATATTTTCGTGAAAGAAGACAAAAAATTTAATTCAGCTGACGAAGTCTTGTGACTTTGTGAATAAGAGGGCTGCTGCGTAAATATCGACGAAGGATGTGTCAAGTTCTTATATCGATTAATATCGGTTTAGCTCCACTTGAAGTGCTGCCAGTATTTTAAAGTATCACACAGACTTCCAAAATCCCATTGGCTAGTCCTGATTTCCACGATAAAATATTTATTTGCAAATATTTTTCTTTTCCCTTTTACTCTTTGCGAATGCGTTTCCACGTACAAATATATATTTGCAAAATTACTTCACCGACGCTTCTTTCGGCCGCTTAAAGCAAACTAAAAACAAAACGAAACGTCAAACCGTATTGAAAGCGCAACAAGTGCTCCAAAAAATAAAATATTAAGGTATCAAATTGAATATCGACAGCAAAAAATGTCAAAAAAATTGTGTCAGCGAAAAGAAAAAAAAAAATTTGCGAGTACGGCAAAGTCCGTACTCAAAAATTTTTTGTTCTCTTCCTCTTCCCCCTCTCGCCTACGAGCTCAAGACTTTGCAAATAAATATTTGATCGTGGAAATCGGGACCTAGAAAATTTCTAGTGGTTTCAATCAAGCATATTTGCGCTGTTGAACATCTAAATATCTAATGTCCTTACGTGTAAACAGCGTATTACATGTTAAGGTATTTCGATAATGAAACAAATTTTGGTATGGATGTTGTATGGTAGGTATAATTGACGTGTGTGAATGGCCTCAATCCATAGTTTCGATAATCGACAGTTTCGATAATCAATATACTTGGTAATCGAAAATTTTGAAAATTGAAAATTCAATTCTGGAGCGACTGTCGCCCTAAGCAAAATAAGGCCAGTTTTAGGAATCTATGCATTTCAAAATAAAAAAGCTCTCTGTGACCGCCAGCACCGCCTTTCGCAAGCTAAAGTAAATGTCAACGAATCGAATCGATGTTTTCGATAGTTTGAAACCATCGATAGTATCGATAGTGTAATTATTTCTTTCAATTATTTTGTTTACAGTAAACATCATATCGAATTAATAAAACGAATAGAATGTTGTACCATGAAAATAGTCAACACGTTAGGGTGATGCAGTCCAAATACAAGACGAAATACAAAAATCTAAAGCGGGAAATAAAAAACCTCGTGCATGTGAGTTTAATTCGTAATTGTTATTATTATTATTATTTAGCTCTTCGACTAAAGCTACTTCTCCATATTGTCACAGATATATTCATTTTAATTTTTATTACTAGGAGAACGCGGCTTTAGCCGATGAAGCAGCTCAATTACAGGCCGAATTATATACAGCTCGCGAAGAGAGAAAATATTTGGCGAAACGGTTGCTTCGTTATGGAATAGAAGGCAGCGAAGAAGCTGCTCAGAACTCAAATGAAAAAGGCGAAGGTACAGTGGAGGCTGCGCCGAAGAAGCGAGGACGGAAAAGAGTTCCGGGTGCTGCGCCAAAACCGGAAAAGAAGAAATCGAGGACGAGTCGTGAAAGACTTAAACTGGGTGCGAACATGCACACGATCCACACGATTGGAGAGATCATTCCGATCAATCCTAATTTCCATACAGAAAGCGCTATATATCCTGTCGGTTATGTAGCTACGCGTATCTATGCACATCCATTGGAACCGCGAAGGAAATGTGTTTTTACTTGTAAAATTCTAAATAATTCTGGTAAACCTCAATTCCAAATAATTCCTGATAATGACTTGGATAGTGTATACTTTGGAGATACAGCGGATACTTGTCATCAGGAATTGCTTCAAACCTTACAACGATCATTGATTGAATTAAATACCACAATGCCATTATCACTTACCGTACAGGGAGATAGATTCTTTGGCCTTACGAATAATATGGTGCGGGGGCTACTCCAAATAGACCCTGGATTTTCACACTGTGCTCGCTTCAAAGGGTTTCCACCACACGATGTCAATTACATTTTGCCAGAAGAAAGGGATCCAGCACTATCCTTCGAAGCTTTGCAAAGCATGATTTCTATTCCGCCCTTGCATGTTATACAAGATTTAAGAGATTTACCACCAGATCAGTTGCTGCATATTAATCCTCAAACGGACTAGACCGATATCGTTTTCAATTATAAAAAAAATTTCTTTATTGGTAAAAAAAAACTTTAAAATACTCTTAAATAAAATTATGTAATTTCCAAAGAACGCTCCTGCCTCTACTTCACAGAACGAGCATAAGTTAAACATTAATATTGAGGAAAAAAAAGGAGAAAGCGAGATAGAGAGCTATATTCGCAATGGCTCATTGAAATCAGACTTAACTTTAAACTTATTATAATCGTTGATCACACATTATATGCAGTCCGTTTCGTTGATTGTAAATATAAGGCCCAGGTATCAAGAAAACACAATCAGAATTTAGTGTCTGCAGAACTTTTTGAAGTAACGGCCACTGGTGTCGGTATAAGCGGGCGAATGCCAATAAAACTTGATTCAGAGTCTGTTTCTATGAAAGGATTGTCTTTTCTAGTATGTTTCGGATGGGACGGCGTCTGAAAATAGTTCGAGCTTGACGTTGATGAAGCACTCGAAGAGACTGACTCATTTGAAGGGATTTGATTTAGCTTCATTTTTTCACGACAGCTCCGGGTGTGTTTTGCAAGCTCACGATAGTGATCTTCCCGCATTTTTTTCAGTTCAAACTGCTCTTCTACTGTAAGTACAGGATCGTACTGTTGATGATCATGCTCTTTTGATTCTTTGGCTGTAGAAATGCTCTTGACAAGTGGTTTACCAAATAGTAGATTCGAAACATAAATGACAGGAACAAAAAGTCGCAGAGGAATTTCACTGAAACAAAAAAGTTTAACAATTAAGCTTACGAACATAGAGAAAAAGTTCTTTATTAACTTACGTCGTCCCAACTATAGGTTTAGCCTCATTACCACTTAGAATGAATAATGGGAAGAACATAGAAAATATACATCCACTGAAATTGAGTAGAATTATTCCCATGCGACCAATTCCAATGCAGCTCAAATAAAATTTAAAAAAAAACTCACCTCACGATTATTGAATTGGACGAATTGGTGAGTAAAGTCAACGGTATACCGAAACCAAGAAAATACGGCCAATTATTTTCGATGTAGAGTAGTCGACGATTGAGCTCCCAGCCGCTGTTGAACCACTTGTACTCAAAGGAATACATTGAGTATAGCAAACACAAATGTATGAAACTCAAAAAGGGACCAATGTAAAGCATTGAAAACAGATTGACAGCCATACTCTGCACAAGGAACAATGCTTGAACGATTATGCTAAAGAGGAAATCCGCAATGAGTTTACTAAAGCGAGGTATCAACTGTGGTCTTCCTTTTCGTACACGATAAGCCGCATTTGCAATATCCGCAAACCACAATGAACTAACGATCTTACTGAGCAAAAATATTGGCAGCACCCACATCATACCAAATATGATGGACAAGATCGGGTGCAACCATTCCCAAACATTGTGCAGATCATCCGATTTATCGCCATAAACCAAACTTAGCATGAACCTTAGTATTGGCAGTAAAACATATTCGAATAGGATAATACTCAGCCACGTAAATCCACCATTTAGTAAACAGCATTTAAGCACTTTTTTAGCGATTTTTTTTTCCCTAAAAATATTTTCATTAGCATACTATTTCTTCGTATCTATGTATGTACCTATCTGAATGAAGACATACCTTTTGGGAGCTTGCTCATCCGGTTTTGAAGTTTTTCTCATACTTTCGAGCGTTCGTTCATCAGGATTATCAAACTGCCTTCTCAGGAGCGCGATTCTCTCACGTCGCTGACGTTCCATTGATGAAGCAGACGATGGCGTGGGCGAAGGACTGCGTCTGCTCAATTCCATCCGCCTTCTTTCCAATATAGCTTGTTCTTTCGCTTCATCGAGTTTGTTTATTTCGTTGTCAATATATAATAGTATCTTCATTCCTCTGATCGAGTCCCAAAGTCCATAAAGTATTCCAATACAAATATTCTTAACCGATTGCATTTTGATTTGTTTTTAATGCGGAGTTTACAAATTGATACTACATATTATAAAAAAAAAACTGTTCATGCATCAGCTGTTCGGAAGCATCGAACACATATGTATTGTACATTGTAGCCCTGCTGGAATTGAGGTGATGAATGAAAAAGTCATCAATGAATCGGTAGTGACAATTAATAAGAACGATGAAAAACTTGCTTGTCAAAACAAATCCCTCTTCATGAATGGTACATATACGACATTATATTGTCTTCCAGCATTGTGATGATATTAAATATATGAATAGATGAGTTGAATTTCAGATGATATTGTTGTGTGGAATATTGCAAGCGTCGAAAAAATTGATAAGTAAAAAATTGATGAACTTTTCATTCAAACTAGGCTTATTAACTGCACTTAAAATGTCCACAATAAAACGTTGTTAATTAGCAGTACAAAATGTCATAACCAAGGCGTATTAATACAGGTGGCCGCAATAGTACAACAACAATCTACAAAAAAATCGGATATTCCAAAGTCAGCTGACATTAGTTTTCATTTTGCTTCAATAGAAATATTTACAATATCGTTCAAAAATGTAGGCAAACCAAATTTAATATTTAGGGTTTTCTCTTTAATATGCTTGCCACACTAATATCGAAATTGAACAATTGCAGAACAAAATTGAAACAGCGTCAATTTCAAATGTGCATTTGTCAGTTTGCCATAGCAAAATGATCTATAGATTAATTGCCAAAGTATAATATGTCGAATAAAAAAGTAGCATTTAAAGACAATCAATAATCTTCGACAAATTTCTATATCAAACTATTTGAATAGTATCTGCAACATTGTTATATACATATATCATGATAAGTTCTAAAATCTTTCCTAGTAAATTATCCACTAAACATGCATTCAAAATTTGTTTCCTTACGTCCCTAAGTGAACCAAATTAGGCAAACTCCTAATGGACACTGAATTGTTCATGAAATTTTTCATGAAATTGAGCAATTTCGATCTGAGTGATTGGCAGATATAACTCATTTGCCTCGAAAACTCGTAAATCAAGAAGGCTAAAAAGTAATGAATGACATTTTTTATGGAAAATTTTACTTTAAAAAGAAAGAGAAGTTCTTACTGCGGCCACTCGTATAAATCATAACTGCGGCATCGTGAGTGACTTTTCCTGCTGGGAACCATCGAAAAACAAGTGAATTCTCTACCGAAGTGGTGGAATTGATTAAGAAATAAGTTGATTACTTTGAAAAAAAAGACTGAAAAGTAGGACAAAAAATTTTTCAGTGAATATGTATACATGAAACAATTGGAAATGATTATATCGAAGTAAATTGCAACCGTGAAAAAGTATTGAAAAAAAAAACAGCAAGAAGAAACCTTAAAATGAATGAAGTGACATAATAATAATTGAAAAATTATGTATTGGGTTGTGAAGGATTGAAGGAGGACCTCGTCGAGTTAATCATGCAGCTGTGGAGCGTGGGAAAATTATACTCATTACGGAGGGTATTGTACTAGTTTTATAACTGTTTAATTTCTTTTCATAATTTATTGAAACAATTCACTACCACTAAAACAGTTGAAATGGTTTTCAGTTACACATATCGATTTAAATGTAATTTTATTTGCAGATACATATCTAAAATAAAATATTGCAGCTTCACTATCAAATTAACAGGACATGTTTTAGTAGATTGTTTGTAAAGCCACTAGCGTATCAAATTAAAAGAATGCTTGGCTAAGAGACTAATAAATTGAAAATTCAAAAAATTAAACAGTAATTCAATGTCAATTTGTCTGAAATTTTATGAAATTGAGAATTTCGATAAGTTGGCAGGATATAAGTGATTTGCTCGAAAACTCGTAATCAAGAAGGCTAAAAAGTAATGAATGACATTTTTTATGGAAAATTTTACTTTAAAAAGAAAGGAGAGCAGTTCTTACTGCGGCCACTCGTATAAATCATAACTGCGGCATCGGTGCAGTGACTTTTCCTGCTGGGACACCATCCGAAAAACAAGTGAATTCTCTACCGAAGTGGTGGAAGTTGATTAAGAAATAAGTTCGATTACTTTGAAAAAAAAGAGAAAAGAGGACAAAAAATTTTTCTAGTGAATATGTATACATGAAACACTTGTGAAATATTATACCGAAGTAAAGTTGCAACCCCGCTGAAAAAGTATTGAAAAAAAAAACAGCAAGAAGAAACCTTAAAGAGAAGAAGTGAATAATAATAATTGAAAAATTATGTATTGGGTTGTGGAAGGACTGGAAGGAGGACCTCGTCGAGTTAATCATGCAGCTGTGGGCGTCGGGGAAAATATATACTCATTCGGAGGGTATTGTGACTGAGTTTTATAACTGTTTAATTTCTTTTCATAATTTATTGAAAAAACAATTCACTACCACTAAAACAGTAATGAAATGTTTTTTCAATAAGCCAATAGTGAAATGATATTTACACCCTTATTTAAGTTTTTAAGTTTAATGATTTTTCCATTAGATATTGTACTGGCGAGGATTTCCACTCGGGCGAAGCAATCGATGTCCATAAACTCAATACAAACACTCTTCGATGGAAGCTATTGCAACCTAAGAGGGATGAAAATATGCAACCTTTGAAATATCCAAATGTTCCCTTTCAACGGTAAATAAGTGTTTGCTTATTATTTTATTAAATGTTTATAACAAACCAAAAGGGAAAAAAAAGGATTATACTAATGACTAATTTCATTATCCTAGATATGGTCATACAGTTGTGGCATATAAAAACAAGATCTACATGTGGGGAGGTCGAAACGATGACCAATTATGCAATGTTCTTTACTGTTTTGATCCGGAAAATCTAAATTGGTAAGCAGACCATTAAATCTGTTCTTTGAATGATAACAAATTATTTAGATGTGTAATAATATTCTTCAGGAATTTAAAGTCCATTGAATTTTTGGTATATTTACAATTTGCGAGTTTATAAACATTTCTAAGAAAATGCTAATTAAGAATAAATTAAAAGTCATTGAACCTAAACCGGGACTTGCAAAAAACTTGTGAAACAATTTCTCACATTAATACGAATGTTATTTTGAATTGAACTTTCTCAATTTAAAGTCGAAAGAGAAAAGAGTTTCTGTTCAATAGCTGCAAAGAGTAGATTAGATTAGGTTAATGTGGCTGCCACCATGAAAGTTGACACACTTAGGCCTCATGAGCCCTTTGTGATACCAGGAAAAATGGTAAACCAAAGCGAAAAACAGAAAAACTAAACAACATCCACGACCCCTGAGCTGGTAGTCAAACCTAGGGCCTCTCACTTCATAAATTGGCATCTAAACCGACTACGGCACAGAAACCGTCCTGCAAAGATTAATACATGAAATATCTGAATTTTTTTTTATCTATAACAATGAGGAAGTCTTATCTCAAACGTTTTGAAAACATCGCAACCTATCAATTTATTTTGTTTACCTGCAAAAACCTCTTATCTTGATGTTTTTGTCATTAACTCAAATCTAAGAACATATGTACATGTATATGGATACTCCTTCATTAACTTATACATATGTATACTTATATATGTTAGCTCATTTCAAAATATTCTCAAAAGTTTTTTGCCCCCTTCAAAGGACTCGACCGCCTGTAACAGGTGCTCCTCCTGGCGCTCGAGATGGACATAGCGCGTGCGTCATTGACAATTCCATGTACATCTTTGGCGGGTTCGTTGAAGAAATGGGCGAGTTCTCTTGCGATGTTCACTGCCTAAATTTGGATACAATGAAATGGCGTTATGTACAGACATTTGGTGTGCCACCATCGTTTCGAGATTTTCATACAGCGATTACATTGCACGGTCGAATGTATATATTTGGTGGACGTGGAGATAAGCACAGCCCCTATCATAGTCGGGATGAAATGTATTGTTCCGAAATTGTCTATTTAGATTTAAAGACAAATGTGTGGCATCGGCCAACAACAGTCGGAAAAGTACCAGTGGGAAGACGGAGTCATTCAATGTGTAAGAATTCTCTTTATTAAAATGATTTATCGATCGTTGATTGTCATTTATGCACGTCCTGAAATATTTTAGTTGTCTACAATGACCTTATTTATATATTCGGTGGCTATAATGGTTTGGTTAAACAGCATTTCAATGATTTGTATACCTTTGATCCGAAATCGAACTGTTGGAATCTCATCAAAGCTCATGGAAATCCTCCGACAGCAAGAAGACGTCAGGCCTGCATTGTAAAAGATAAGCGTATGTTCCTATTCGGTGGCACTAGGTAAGGAGAAATATGATTTAACTAATTCAACAGGAAAGCTAATTTTAATTTAATTAGTCCGAATCCTACAAACAACTTTTCACTTCTATTGGCTGATGAACCATATTTAATTGATAACGACGATACATATGTACTTGATTTCGAACCAAGTCTGAAAACGATTTGCATATTGGCATGCATAGCCAATCGGTTAGATGTCCAAAGTTTGCCAAAAGCATTACAGTAAGTTAATTTTAATAAATTTTTTTGGGAAAATTAACAAAGTTTTTGTTTCAGATGGGATATTCGTGTGATGACTCAACCAAATTGCATTAGCCGACCAATCAATCATGCCGGTTAAAGGAGATTAAAATCGTTTTCATCTTTCTGAATAAGATTTTTGGATTGGCAATAGTTCGAATTTTTTTACAAGTCAAAAGCACAAACGCCTACAATCAATGAACTTGCTGTGCAATATTATATTCCTTACTCGAGTCTTAAATCAAATTATGTGCTCTAAAAATTTTGGAATTTAGCTTGAGCCCCCCGCAACAACACTGTGTTCTATTAGGTATGCTTAAGCGTGAACAAAAGCATAAATACGTAAATTATACATTATAAATTATACATTAAATAATCGAAAATTCAATAACAATTATAAATAAATGCTAACTTATACTAAAGATTATATTGTAGTCAACTCTGCATTCTTTCGCTATGTGGAAAACGGATTGCAAACTATGTTGATCGGTCCTCTAAATAACTCAGTATGCCACTCACTTCCAGTTTCGAAACCAACAAAAGCAATATACATACATATGTATGTTTCAAATGTAAGCTTAATTGGGCATATTTGCATATATGTTAAAAAGAAAATGATGAGCCTTTGAACGTCATGGAAAAGAAGGAGAATGACGACAATGCTACGATGCTACTCTCTAGCTCTTCTTTTTACTGAGATATCGGCGTTTATAGTTTTTTTTTTTTTTTTTTTTTTGTTGACGAACTCACTTTTTTGGTCTTTGACTGAAATGGCTGGGTCACTACACGGACCACATTTCTCATGGTATTCTTCTGATACCAATATAGACTTGACTAGAAATTAATTAACACCACCGACCGAGCCGGGAATTCAACCCAAAACCTTCATGTTGTGAGTCGGCATCTCTACCAATACTCCACGGAGGCCGTTATAGAAGATTTCTTTCATTTCTTGTGTCCAGGCTCATCGGATTTTTCAGAAACAACGTACCTTCAATAAAGGTGGAAATAAAAAAAAACCTGAACAGACGTCAATTTCGATAATCTAGTTTCGATCAAAAATTAAGAATTTGTGTCAAAAAAGAAGCAAATAGAAAAGTAAGCCGAAAATTCCAAATTGAAGTTTCGAAATATATTTGGTAATAATTTTTCGTTGAAATTCTTTTCCATTCTAGATAATCTCTTTTAATTAATTATTTGGAGTCCATCGAACGCAATTGAACAGAAATCGTTGAATAAACTCAAAAGAGCTCTTAGCGCCACCCAATAAGAATAAAAAGAGGAAAAAATATTTCGTAAAAAAGAAACTTCAGCACCTCAACTTGATCCTTTTAGTAAATTCGATTTGTAACAAAATGGTGGACTATTACGAAATTCTGGAGGTTAAACGTACAGCCACAAATGCTGAAATTAAGAAAGCGTAAGTTTCGAAAAACTTTCTTCACATATGTATGTATCTATTTTTTAAATTAATTATTTCTTTTTGATTGCAGTTACAAAAAACTAGCATTAAAATGGCATCCTGATAAGAATCCCAGAAATTTGGATGAAGCCAATAGACGCTTCAAACAATTGTCTGAAGCCTATGAAGTGTTGTCTGACGGTGAGTAATTATATAAACATACATATCGATAGCTTCTGGATAGAAAGGGCGTTAACTCATTTTTTTCTTAAAACGAGATTTTTGCATTTTCTGATGGCCGACTCTCAATTCAGCCCCTTGACAAAAAAAATTGAACGACCTTTGATTGAAAATACCGAAGTTATAGTACTTTTAAAAAAGCCTAGACTCTAGCGAACAATTTGCGAAAGAAAAAAGCCCTAACTCACAAAAAGACGTTCAACTACGCCAGTGATGGCGAGACCTATAAATTAACATTCATAACTGTGCGTGTGCATTAGGGTGATGACTTTTATTAAACTCTTTTCCTGTATCATAGTACGATGAACTTTTATTAAAGACTTCAAAAATCACTAAATTTTAAGGTTATTTTGTAAAAAAAATGCGTCACGCATCAAGTCATTTGAAAAATTTAATTTTTGATTTTTTTCCAAATTTTTGATGTTACTGTAAGCAGAGTAGCTCCTAGAGGGGTCAAATGTAGGACCAACTACCATTATTTTTTTATTCCCAAACAATTTATCCAAAAATACTCTTCCCCCTATCTCCACTCCTTAAGGGGGCTCCAATACAAAAGTAAATTTTTTATGAATTTTCCCCCCACTGTCCTAACTAGCCCAGAGTGCCTCTAGAGGAGTCAAATGTTTGACCGACCCCCATTAACTTTGTCTCATTAACGATTTTTTCCCAACATACTGACCCCTAATACTCTCCCTCCTTAGGGGGTCACCCATACAAAATTGCCTTAATTTTATCATCAAATTCAAACAAAATGGCTGTTCACTACAGTAAACAACCTCACTAGGGGGCTGATATATATGTACCGACACTCCATTATTTTTTTACGTCGCTCAAGTATTTTCTCTTTAATTGACAACCTACCCTCTATTCCCTCCTTACGGGGTCCCCTACAGGACAAATAGGCTTACAATTAAAGAAAAATGCCTCACGAACTTCAATCTATAAATAGATGCCGTAGGAATCAAGCAAGAGCATGTTCAGTATGTATATTCGAAAAATTTACACAAGTACCTTTTAAACGGAGGCCGTAATATGAAGAATACTTGGATTCGTTTTGGTATGTTTTGATAATGTTTCATAAATTATTATTAATTTTCTTAAAACTAATTTTGGGTATCCATCCCCTAACATGGCCAAATAATGACCCTAGAAAATAACGAAATAAATTTTTCTACTTGCTAAAATTTTTCCGTCGAAACCTCAATCTAGTGACTAGTTTATTGGAGCTATCAACGCATTAAAATCGTTAAAAGTAAAAGGTTTTCCCACCAATAAATTATTACACGAGGAATTCACGAAATATTGAATATCAGAAACTCAGCACCTAACTCCAGAAAACTGCTCGATTTGTAACACAGGTGGAAAAAATTCTGAAAAAGTCACAGCCTAAAACTGAAATTTGTAAAGCGTAAGTATTTAATGACTTTGCGTTAAAAACTATTTTTTAAATCTATATCCTTTGCGATTATTGAAGTTTTTAAAACGCATTCTCCTGTAAAGTAGCAAAAAATGAGTTACGCTCCTTGTCTATGCCGAAGCTATCAGCAATTTATGTGAGTATCCGCCTACTCGAAACTAGGTGGAAAATTGAAAAGGACACTGTGCAGCACTGTTTCTTGATATTGTGTGAAAAAAGCTTTTTTTAAGCCTCTCGGCCATTCATTCAGTACGCGGGTCTCTTCTTTCCGACATCCCTGGATAATAGACATGTCAGATTACAGGGGCTGTCACCGTAGACAGGCACCTGATTGGGGTCCAATAGAGGTCCATTGTGTTTAGGGGCTGTCCATTGATTACGTAAGGAAGATTTTGACCATTTTTTTTTACACACACGCACAAACACGGTATGACTGAACTTAAGCAAAGAATATTCCTACCCCACATTTTTGTAGAAAAGAAACGTCGAGTTTATGATCAGTATGGAAATGACGGTCACCACGGCCATGATCGCCATCGCTCTTCACGGCATCATCATCATCATCATCATTATCAAAGTTACGAATTCGATGACTTGGATCCAATGGGCGGTTTCCAATTCATGTTCCGTCCACCGGAGGAGGTGTTTCGTGAGTTCTTCGGATTTAATTCGCCGTTCGCAGATTTTTTCAAAGGTAAGTGTAATTCTAAATGATTATAATCATTGGCCAGTTATAAATATGGTTCTTCCACAGATAGTAATTTTTCATTTGCTTCGAGCAACGCCTCTGGACGAGTCGGTTCGAGTATGGCAGGAGCCGTCAAGCGCACTCAAGTTTCGACGACTTTTTTCAATGGCAAAAAGCTAACGACAAAAAGGTATGTTTTTTTTTTTTTTTTTTTTTAAATAAAAATCGAAGATAATTATCTCTTTTCTGTCTATTTTTAAGCATCTACGAAAATGGACAGGAGATTGTATATTCGTATGAAAATGATGTCCTAAAATCAAAGACCGTGAACGGAGTACCGCAAACACTTTCTTCAATTTCGAATTAAGGAAATAAAACACACAAAAAATAAAAAAAATAAACTAAAATACAAAAATAACACTAAATTTAAATAACAACGAAACTTAAGTACTCAAGTGCTCATAAAGTCCACGAGTTAGCGAGCGAGCGATATCGGTCGAGTGAGCGTCTGCAGCACAGCGGAGGAAAACATCAGCACTGCAACTAAAAAAAAAAAGGCAATGACGATCAATGAAACCCAAACCCCAAAACATATAAAATTTTTTGGCTAAACAAATTTATCTTTCAAAAATTTGAATTTTTTTCTTTTCATTTCCTTTCTAGGAAATTATTATTTTCCAATGAGTATACACTTTCGCCACAATTCATATATCGGCACAGAAACATGTTGTGTACCCACAGCAAGCCTTCAAGTTTACATTGGCAACACCAATCTTGTAACTCCCAAAAAAGTTAATTTGCTACGCTGTTTACCATTATCTAAGCAGTGTTTTTTTTACCCCTCTCTGCGTTTATATTCAAAATTTATTGTACTTAAATTTGAAAGGTTCTTTCATTGTTCGGGATAGAAAATTTTACATGTAATCTGTAAACACATCGTGACTTCTCAGACACTTAAAGAAACTGTTTTGAGTTGCTACACTATTGAAGAGTAAAGACAATCAGCTATAAATAAAATTTCGAAAATGACACGTGTTTTGATTAAGTTGGAGTTGAGCCGAGTATTTTTAGGGCTAATCTTTATGTATAGCAGAATGAGAGTAAAACCACAAGTAGTGCAACATTTAGCACGTGTTTTACCCTCCTCATAAGCGGAGCATTCGAAATTTTTCTTAAAATGGAGAGTTTTACTCGTACATCGAAAATCGACCCCGATGGGTGAAAAAAGTGACAAGAAGCGCCTTTTGCGGAAAAATCATTTTCTGCCAGGGGTGGACCCAAATTCCACAATTTTGAACACAGTGTTAATTTAGCTTACTGTTGTGCTCCAAAGTCGGAAAAGTTTAACTTCGTAACGCTGCCACGCCTACTTTTTGTGCTACGCCCACTCAAACGTTTTTCACGTTCGCGCCTTAAGTCTTTGCTCTATCTCTCTGGCTTTTTACAACAGAACTGCCTGCCGAAAGACTTCAGTCGCGAACTTGACAACTTCGCTTGGCGCTGGTGACTTTGTCGCTCTAGCAGCAAATGATTTTTCGCTTAATTTTCAATTTCTCTGCCACCGTGCAAAATCTTAACCGCTCCGCAAATCGCGCTTTTTTGTCACTTTTTTCACCAATTTTTCATCTCTCTGAGGTGGCAGCAAACGATTCATGTGATGCACGAGTATAACTCCCTATTTTAAGATACATTTGATATTTCGAAAA
Organism: Chlorops oryzae; assembly: GCA_020466095.1. Lineage (NCBI taxonomy): Eukaryota > Metazoa > Arthropoda > Insecta > Diptera > Chloropidae > Chlorops > Chlorops oryzae. Next base: position 86,235,849 of record CM035807.1, read on the forward strand.
ATCTTATAACAGTGTACTTTTTATTAATCGAAATAATTTTTCACAATTAGCGTTAAATATGGTTTATTCATTTTAGTTCGTGTGCCTACGATTAGTTTTGGAATCGGTTAGAGTAGACCTTGTCCATGGTTAAACTCGCACACGAATACATTTTTAATCATAAGAGCTGTTGATAGAAGTGTGCGAAAATTTCCTGCATATTAAGGTACTCGAATTTAGATTTCTAAAGCCAATATATGTCCTACTACATAGGAAAAAAATTACTGCTATTGTAGTTGCTCTTCTTCATTGTGCGCCCTTTCTTTGAACTTCTGCCGCAATTCATTCCAATTGGGAGTCTGTTCGGTTAATTTCCAATTCGGAGATGGTGCATCTGGCGAGAGCCAATCAAAATCACCTACATCTTTATAATTATTTTTGTTCATATCGAGACCGGCATCCTTAAAGTCCTGCTCCAAGCCATCATATTTATAATTATAATAACCGATTTCAATATGACGACATTCTTCGATAATAGCCCGACTTGTAACATGTAGAAATACGGTGCATGATTTGGAAAAATGTAGACGCAATTGTTGGCAAGCAATAGCTAGCTGCGTTTGATGACAGTTTTCGCCATAGACCGAAAATGTTGTTGGACCACATAGTACAACACAATTGAAAAGATTCTTTAAACGTATCGAGCCCGCATGACCACGTACATCAACAAAACAGTTCGACAGATCACTCAACGTTACATCATGTTTATTGACATTTTTACCCGACTGGCATATGTACTCTCCGATACGATCTTTTATTTCAAGACTTAATTCCGACGTTTTAAAATGGAAGGTAGACTTTTCATTGAAAATCGGTTTCTTGCCAAGTGTTTTACGTATTGCTGAATCGACTTCGCTCAGATCTAACTTTGTTGCAGCAATAGCCTTTTCCTTCTTCTTTTTCGAATTGAATTCAAATTTCTTTTTGGGCATTAGAAGAGCACGCAGATTATTATATCGATTGGTTAAATCAGCGAGAAGTTGTTGACAAGTTTTCACAACATAATCGGGCAAAAATCGAGTCGACGCGGTCAAATATTGTTCCACCTCACGTATTTCTTCACCAAGTCTAGTGAAGACCTTTTTGCCATCGACTCCTATATTATCAAAACAATTCGAATTTTTCGCATAAGCTTCTTCGATAAGATCCATTGTTTCGTTGATTTTTCGGATTTTTGTTTTGAAAACATCTGAAAACATGTCGACATTTTCATCCATCTCCATACGTTGTTTGGTTTTCGATTTTGATTCTTGCTTTATTGGTCGCTTCTTGATTGAATTGCTGATGTCTTTAGCAACTTCTTCGTGTCCATTTTCCTGACTATAGTCCGGTGAGTCACCATCGCCGGACTTGTAATTCACATTCAAAGCATTATTCATGATTTATGATTTTTGTTTTTTTTTGTTTTGTAAGCCAATTTTTTAAGGTTCTCTTGTACTTTTATTTCTATATACTGTTTTTATTACTTCTCCGTTTTCTTTGGAACATATAGGCTGGGATCATTCGCTGCTTCTCTAATTCGTCTCATGAAGAGAGCCTTCTTTTGTTGCTCCGCTGAGAGCTGTTCGCTTGAAAGCGATCCTCTAATTTTTTCAATTTTTTCAGCAGATGGAGTTGTCATTAATTGACTGGAATTTAAGATAAAAAAAGGAAAAATATATATATCCAGTTGACTATGATGAATAGATTGTGAGAGTGTTTTTATAATACTTACAGTATATAAGCAACTCCGCCAAATGAAGTGAGAAGAAAGAGTGATTTTACATAAGGATTTGCCATGTAAGTATGTATTCCTAAAATAAACAATTTGCGTCGCAAAAAATACTGAGCAATGCCAGAAGTTGCTTTAATTGTCTTTCTTTGCTTCTGCACGCCAATAGGCCGAATCGATTTTCCTCAAATTACTGTTACCCAATAATTCCCCGAATTTATAGTAATAATCAAGAACAAAAGGGAAGTTCTCGTTTATATAAAGTCGGAAATCTGAAAGAAACGATTGAAAGTTAAGAATAAATGAATTGATTCGTTCAACTAAAGGCCTATAGTTCTCTATACTATATGAACGCTTTTAGGCTATTTCATCATTATGTAGATGTACAAAGGTTCAATTTCTATTTCCACACAAGCTTATATAAACAAATGGCGTTATAGTACACATATACATATATATGAATTATGTGTTTTTAATCCTAAACTCCAGATAAAGAGCTATACGACTTCACTAAACACCCACGTAAATTGTCGTTCTTCGATTTCTTAATCAAAATTGAGAAGAAGAAAATATTCCTCGCACCTACCTCTGTTTTGATTCATGCGATGGTAGACGGCATAAGACCCGGCGAAGCAGAGTGCTTCAACAACAAAAACTATCTTCGCACTTCCTTTGATAAATTTCCAAGTGCTGCTCTTAGGTGTTTTGGGTAACATTACATTAAAGAAAACATTAATAAAACTTCGCAATTTACAAATGACAAATGACAATACATAGAGCTGGAAAACAATCGATCGCACTTTCGATAGTATCGATAGTTCCGAAGTTGGACGAAGTTGTCGGGTTGGAACTTGGCGCAAAAGAAAGTGCAGGCGTTTTGGAGAAATCAATGCAAATGAATATTAGAAAAGTTACCATCAATACTACATAATTATACTTACTTAAAATATTTCTTCATATTGCGCGTGTTATGTTCAGCGCAAGATTTTTTCTGTCAAATGAACTGACAAACTATCGATATCGCGACATATAAGATTAAATGGTGACCTCAAGATGTAAAACAAGGACAAAAAAAATATCTTTGTTACAAACAGCACTGCGGTGTTGATGAAATAACCCAAAATTGTTAGTTTTTGCTCCGAGTTTTGTTTGACAGACAAACAAACAAACAAAAAATCGATTGACATCAGAGACGAAAATCGCAGCAAAGATTAACCTTTTCGCAGAGTTGCAGCAACTGTCAAATATAAAAAAAAGAGCAGTAGATCTACTTCAATGAGGCCTTTCACACTTGTCAATTTTTCTTTAAAATCCCGCATTTTTCATGCCCAAAAAGCGAGCTTTTTCGAACCCCTTCCCCCTCTCTCTTAAATGATTACGTTATTAGTGGACGGTCCCATATTGACTAGTGTAAAAAGATTCAATGCCAAAAACTGATGAGATGAAAATAATCTGCTTGGAGAGATCTCACTCAAAAGTGGAAAGATTGAAAAAGCAGAGGTGTAAATTTTTCATACAAAGCTACATTCATTCATATTTTAGCCCTCTGGATTAACGAGTTCTAGAGTTTTTTTGAGGCAAATCCACATTTGAGGGGAAACCCCCTGTATGAAACCGGTACCAAATACGGAGCAATAACTAATGCTCTTTTGCGAACAATAGTACAAATTTTACTGAATATTCTTTTTATTTTAAGAAAGAGGGACGAATGGCAGGTGCTTTTGATAAAATCTAGCAAATACAAAAATCTAACTACAACATTTAGTTAATACAATATAAAACAAACAGTGCAGTCAATATTTGTAACAACTTTTATTTTTTGCCTATTCCTCGCCTCGTCCTCCTCCAAATCTGCTCGATTTGAACTCTAAACGCCAGCCATAGCATAATGGTGTTTTTCCTGTACCAACTCCAATTGTAATCCCAATGACGTTTATAATTATCGTCAAGGAATTTTTTGTAGTATTCACTTAATTTATCGTCGTAATTATCTTCAGAGCCGGTTAGTTTATTTTCTTTGATAAATTCCTCTTTTCCCTCGAAGAAAGATGTATTGTGATCTCTCCAAAATTTATGATTCCAATTTTCGACTTCTATTTGCATTTCCCGAAATCGTCTTTGTAGTGGAGTTTCATCCTTCGGTATACGTCTAACGTACTGTCGAATATTAGAGACTGGATCTGCCGGTCCAATATAATCACTTTGGATTTCCCTTGGGTCAGGTTTATAAGGTAGTTTAGGCAATACTGGACGAATCCTTTTTCGATAGCGAAGAAAGCCAAATACTTCTGTAAGTACAGTGTTGCTTCGTACGGAGAAATACTTCCTGAGTGTACATCTAATGTATTGCATAGTTGCTAAAGCAAAAGAAACAAATTATGAATATAAAATCGAGAAAATGACTAACTTACACTGGAAAAATTGGTGGCTTATCTTTAGTAGTTCGAAACTGTTTTTTTTTTTCAGCTGTTAGACTTTATTGAGGTATACGTTTTGCAGTTGCGACGCGGGAAATCACCCATTGGGAAATGAATTGAGAATGAAGTGCAGCGTGGCCAGGATCCCGTCATCAGAGAAGAAAATTTTTGAGGAATTTGACGACTTTTTCCATTGAGGTTTGAGCCAAGTCAATTTCGCGGTTGATAAATATTTTATATAAAACTTACGTTATGCAAGCGGAAACAAAAACAGATGATGGGCTAGGGATGGATGAATTCGATATTCTTAGATCGAATAAAAATCGATTTGTTTGCCGCGAAATGAGGAGATTTCGAAATCGAGCTGCGGAATGCTTAACTTCAGAAGACTCGAAGATTCCACTGGAAAAAGAAGGGCATTTTCCTCAACAGGGAAAAGAGAAATATGGAAATGAAACGTTTGGTATACGTTAGTGATGACCAACCGATAGTATCAGTAATTTGTCTTCCCTCGTTTATTATCAGAATCACGTGGGCTAATGTAGTCCTCGCTTACATTGGGAGATTTTTGTATTGGTGACTCATAGTTCATTGGTAAGCACAATTTAGGAGAATCTCCCATAAATTAAAGGACATTTATGATATTAGTTGAGTCTTAAGGCTCAAATACTCCATATAAGCATTTGCAGAAATCCATGTTTGCACAAACATGTTGTGTAGTGTGTATACCTGTTTCAATGATGTTTGTATAAGCGGTTTGTATAGTGTGTAGGTAAAAAGGGCTAATTTTTATCGAGATTTCACTGAGATCGGATATGCGAACAATGAAATATGAAACGACAAACACATTTGTGAATACGGGCTGAAAATCCATGTTTGCGCGTACATGGCTTGTACTGTGTATTTGTGAAACTGCTTGTATGGTGTATATGAGCCTTTTTGGCCAACAAGTGGCTAGGGAAACCTGTATGGGACCTTGTTGGACACGTTTTTGTAGTTGTTAGCAAGATTTAATAATTAACAGCGTTTCAAGCAGTTTCGTGGCCTTAGTTTTGAAACATTCGAGGAATATTCGGACGCTATAAAATATATCGGCTACAACTGTTGGATGATAATCGATGTATAACTGCCATAAATTACCAAACGATATAAGTGTACCTACAAACTACGACCAGAATATTGTCAAATGACAATATTACGCGGATTCTTAAGATAATTTCATGTTTTCACAAAATACTAGTATTTGTAGCTGTCAAATTAGACAGTATTTAAAAGTGCAAATATTCATCAAATTCATGATTCGGAAAGATCATCGAAGAGCATTCTACAAACGAATACCTATCGATGGAGAATATCATCGTGACCATAATTATCTTAGATGCGAACCGTTTCTAAATATTCTGGAAGTTTGCATAAATGTCAGGATACCGGTCAACATTTAATCTAAAATTTCTCTTAGAAATGTTCCTAAAATACAAATTCTATATTACGCTTAAGAAAAGAAATAAATTACAATTTCGAGGCATACAAACTTAATCGTAAAGAGCTCAATTTCTTACATTTACCATATATTTTGAATGGGAAATACACCGTGAACCAAATGGCCCCTAAAGCATTTAGTGTAACTTTTTAAGGTCACTGCAGGGTTAAGGTACGAAATAAGGAACGTTTTTGTCTTTTGAAACATGAAGTTAGCTGCATGCAGATTTTTGACACTTGGCTTGTAAGCCATTGCTGTTCAAAAAGCAAACACTGTGGACGTCGTCATGTGGAATGCGAAAAGAATTCGAAGAACATGGGCTAGAATAATGAGTTAAGAACTTAAAAAATCTATATAGCATATAAATGTAACCCAAATAAATTTTAAAAATACATTTAAAGGAAAAAACCATTCATAAGAATGTTACGCCATTACGCTCTCGGAAATAATAATAATTTACCGTTTATTTCGTAAAATGTTATGAGAGAAAAGCGCTCCCACTGTGTGGTGCTGTGTAAGTCCCGTCTAAGCGTGGCTGGAAAGCTATCGATGACTCCATAGATTGTTTCCATGTGTAAAAAAATTATATCGCTATTCTCATGTCTATCGATTGGTTTGTTTCCAATCTGAAAAGTGGTGGCGCGAACTTAAAACCTGCGATGACGCATTCAAACTTCTTTTAGCCGTTTTTTTTTTTATATTTAAGTTACTCCTTGGCTTCGGCCAGCCTGAAGGATTATTTAACCTCAATTCCGTACAGAATATAACGCCACTCAGATATGCGTATTTATAAAAAATCGTTTATATGACCTTCGTACATTTTCAAACATTTGGTATAACTGAGTTACAAATTGGCGGTTAGAGCCAGCCATGCCCGAAACCATACGCGCTCAACCTTCTTAACCGAATCCCAAATTGCAACTTTCTTGCAGCCTTTTTCTGTATGTATAGATACTTTTCTCTAGGTTCAAATTGCCCTTAATTATTTTAAGCACAGACGTAGAGCAATACAGAAATAATTCTCTGTATTATTATAAGGACTTTGACGTAACATCCCAGTATTTAAGATTTAGGAGAAATGCCTAAATCGATCAGTGAAGGAGTAATGACTTTTTCATCCATTCGGAGCATAAGCGAGCAATCCGAAATCAAAATAAAATAAAATTAAATTTGACTTCAAACTTATAAATGAAAAAAATCCCATACTTTCGATTTGGCAAATACGGTGTCGAGGGTGAACACTTGACTAGGAATCGAAAGTTCCCAGGTTCAAACCCCACAGCAGAAGAATCAAAAGCGGGAAGTAATTACTTAAAAAAATAGGTATTATGTAGGTAATTAAAAAATATGTACTCAAAAACCGAAAAATTAATTAATAACAAAATATTACTCTATTTGTGCTCCTTCAGGAGCTACAAAATATTAATCCATTAGTAATTTTTCTGGAGCTACAAAATATTACTCCATTTTTGCTCATTAAAGAGATTTAAAGGATAACTGACTATTTGCTATTACTCTCCTTGCCCTCAACTCGGAGGTAAAAAAAAAGTAGTCTTTTTGATCTCCATTGGAAGCTCAAAAGGATTGCCCGTAAGGACATGCAATGCAAAATACATGAGGCTCGGAGATTTGAAGAGTATTCCATTGCTCCAACAGAAGTAATCCAAGATTAATCTTTGAGTAATCCTATTTTGTACTCGGCTTATGAACATGTAAATATGTGTATATATTAAAGACAACTGACTATTTCGTGAGGTTCTCAGATCGAAAAGCGAGAAATAAAAATTAAATAAAAAATATTTGAAATTATAAATATGAAAAAATCAGAAGAATCGGGCAAAATAAATTCGAATATTATTACACGGGATAAAAACATTACTCCTTTTCTTTCATGAGATATAAAATTTTAATCACTTTGTGCTATTACTCTCCTTGTCCTCCATTTAGAGGTCCATTTTGATCTCCATTAAAAGCTCAAAAGTTTTACTCGCACATAAGGACAAGCAATGCTAAAAAGGAGTAGAAAATGCATCAGAGATGCTCGGAGATTTATGGAGTAATCTATTACTCCAAAACGAGCAATCCAAGATTAATCTTTAGATGATCCTATTTTTTTTTTTTTTACTGAGAACTTAGATTTATATCAGCTTTCAGAAATTCCTGCAATTTGTTTATTTTCTCGCTCTTTTATTTTAAATGGAAAATCGTTTTTTTCAACTTGATTTCCACTTGATATTTTCTATATTTTCGGAATAGATTTTGGGGCTATTAAGCATAGGATAATAAAAATTTATTTGTTGATTTGATTTCCGCCACGATGCGATACTTCAATCAATTTTGTCATTCATATTTGGTCACATCGTTATCTTTCACGACAAATGTTTATTTATTGAAGACTGTGCAATCACTACATAAACAGTTTATCAGAGAAATGTTTCCATCAGCGTCATTCGACTTGTTTTGTTCTGCATATAAAATTCAAATTTTATAGAGCGCGTGACATCGCTTAAAGATGAACAAACAATTGTGCCTTTCGAATACCCAAAATTCACTTCATGCGCAATGGTAAGACTTTTGGAATATTCCACAGAAATGATCGACCAAGTCGAAGACAAATAAACTCAAAATTTTTTACACATACGGGTACTTAATTTTGTAAAAACATTTTCAAAACTTAAAAGCTATTTTCAGACGATATTTCTTATGAGACATGAATATGTTCAATTTAATTCAGAAATAAAAATGTTTTATTGCGGCAAGACGGGACCATATTTCTCGCCTTTAAGACGAAATTAACTCGCAAATCAAGCCGTAAGTTTAAATCGATTTTAATTTCGAATTAAATTAATGGGGTCCGTATGTAGCAATTATTCAAAGCGGTTTGTTTATATGTATGTGTGCACATATATGTATGTCGCATAAATCACAGTTGATACAGTGCTTTTAATATGTACACAACGTAATCCACTGTGTAATGCGGAAATATTTAATATTATTTTTTTCAATATTTTAAATTTTATACATACTATTTACAAGCTCTTCTATGATTCTCAATTGGGGAGAAGGGGTGCGGATTTGAACACCCAAACCTCTTCATCATCATAGACTTGAAACGCCTTTTACCAGTAAAAAAAAAAACTCTTTGAATGACTTTTAAAGATAATTTTTTTTTTTGGCGATTGACGTGACTGAAGTAAATGGGTTTGTTCGAGACTCTTTTCATTGCACGTTTCGATACCACGTCATTGGAATTCATCTTTAAAATTTACAAAATTGCCTCTATTCGTCAAAATAAATCCGTAAAAACCAGATAACCGATAAGAAATAAAAACGCAAAAGTTGAAATGATCTAATGACGAAAATAAAATCAAAATTTTTTTTATATTTTATTATACAAGCGCATTCACTTTTAATTATTTATTCTCAGTAATAAATTTCAATGGTTATTACATCATTTTAGCGTCAGAATACGTAACTTGATATTATGAAATTTTTTAATTGTTATCAAACATTACTTGCATAAAAAGAAAGTATCTTCGTTTTCCTAGACATATGTGCGACGTTATTTCTTATCATATCTTCGGGGTTTTAAAATTGGGGGTAAGTGCTCCTCTGACTCGACATAACTTACGGCACGTGAAGTCGCTCTGACGTCAAAAAAAAAAGGCACTTCATTAAATCTATGCAGAATGAGAATGCACAAAACGTTTACGATATCAGCGAGACGATAAGACTTTCGGTGATAATAAGCCCAAGGGGAAAAAGCATCGCCAACATTGATACATATGTATGTATGTGCATGCTCGTGTTTCCGTGGCGCCATTGATGAATCACATTTGAAATATCATAGAAAAGACATGAAGTCACAAAACTTTTCCAAGAAACTAATAAAAAAACAAAAAAAAAAAAAATAGGGAAAAAATTATTATTTCAAAAAATTAAATTTATAAATAATTTCTATAGTAGCTGAGGCGCCCGCAAGTACCACGCAAACACCCGATCGAATTGCGCAAAGTTTTTTTTTTTGCCTTTTTTTGGTCCCAATGAATGATTGACCGACCAAGTATTTAGCTAAAGGTGGGCTTTTATTCCCACGAATTTTCGCAAAATGCCTTTACAAAAAGAGAAGAAAAAAATTCGCCGGCATTGGCAAGGAAATAAATGAATGAATACACTCATTCGAATTTTCTAAGAACGATGACGACGCAGAAAAATTTATGAATGAAATTTTTCTTGTTGCTTAGCTATTCGCTTCGCGGTATCTCTCACTATCTCCGTCTCTCTTTTTTTTTGTTATTCTCAGTGCTCAGTGCTTAGCCGAGTAGTCCAGCTTTGGGAATCTCCACGTTTTACACAAAAAAAAATTTGTTTTTCGATCGAAGCGGCAATGCAATTACATTTTTTTTTACCCTGCGATCGACGCAGTGAGTCATTCAATGAGAGCGAGTTGCTTTTCGACTCGTCTACGTCATCATTTTATGAGAGCAAAATACTGCCGAGATTTCATTCGACAACAAACAAGTGCGAAAGCTTCGGTCTCAACGACCACGTGAAGCGCTACACTCATTACGGCATTTCGATTGGCGGTTAATTTCATTTAATCAGAGCCAAGGTTAGCTCGACTTCGTTAACTCTTTAAACTTATATTGAATACACTGTGCTAGTTCAAAAAACCGACAGACGGCTTTCATATCTAGAAATATTAAGTCAAATGCGCTGAATACAATAGTGATATTGATTTTTTGGGATTAGCTCAGTTAACGGAGATTTTCGCGTTTAAAGGTGAATCCCTAAAGTATGCAAGCATAATTTTGTTTTTTACTTAAAAATTTTACTTGCTCCAAAAATTAATTTCGATTTTATATTTTTTATATTTGACAAGACGGCATAATGGGAAAGCATATGACTAGGAACCGAGAGTTCTGAAGTTCAAAGCCCAAAAAAGTATAATAGAAATAATTTTTTTTTTTCGGATGAACTCCACACCACCCGAAACTTAAAAAAAAATCCGAAATAAAAAAAAAAAAATTATTTCGATTAAACTTTTTTGGGCCTTGAACTTCAGAACTCTCGGTTCCCAGTCATATGCTTTCCCATTAAGCCGTTTTGTTAAATAATCTTGAAGTTCTTTTTGAGAACTGTTTCTTTTTTGAAAAAAAAATATATTTAAAAAAAAAATCGAATGTCAACAGTTTCACTTCCCCTAAAAGTATGCTTAAATTTTTTTAAAGTAAATGTGAATAAAATTGAAAGAAGCACTTATAAAATACCAACTACCGTTGGGATTGCAGCGAAGTTTTGGACAGGAATTCTACTAAATACAAGTAATTAACGTTATCGTCATTATTCTGTCATAAATATATAGCAACATGAGCGAAATATATATAATTTTTAATGAAGTTAGTCACAATTTTTAAACCGCGATATCTAAAAAACTAGAGCCAATCTAGAAAAACGGTTGATCGGACTGAATTCAGCGCCGTCCAATTATGTTTACCAGATATCTGTCTCCATGTTGTCGGTAAAAAAAAGTACCAAATTCGAGCACAGTGATATTAATGTTAATTTTTTTTTTTGTTTTTCAAGGTAAAGGCCTGTTGGTTACTGTTTCTGGTGAAGTTTTTCCCGATATCCTCTCGAAAGGTCAAAACTTTTATTCAACAAAAAAGTTTTTTGGAAACAGTAACATACAAAATTGCAGGAAAGATGTCTGTTAATAAAATATTGTGCATAAATATCCCTCCTCATTTAATATCACGTGGTAATATACAAGAAGCCGAATTTTTAAAGCTTTCTTACTCAATTCTCCATACTTTGTAATCAGCACTGATGCTTGGCAGTATTTTTGTGACTCTTTTCCCTTGGATATAGAAAGAAAATCCCTTTATTTCTGTTTTCTTTAGGAAAGTGATCAGTAAAAATCCCTTGTAAACATTTATTGTGATTTTTGGTTAAAGGTAAAAATGAAAAAATCCCTCAAAAGGGAGAGAACCCCTCGTTCTGGCATCAGTGCATAGAATAACATTTTAGCATGACACCTATAATTCTCATTTGGTTAGTAAAATGGGACACATAAGACTCGCAGAATTTCTGAAGATTTTTCACCACGTGATAAAGCAAGAACGTCTGTAAGTTTGTCTTATTTATTGGTTCGATAGAGCTGGGGAGCTATCGATAGATTGATAATCGCTAGTTGATAGGTTCCATAATCGATATTTTTAATGATCGATATGTTCAGTAATCGATTATTTCAACAATCGATAGGTCCAATTATCTTTTTCTCAATAATCGGTAGGTTCAAAAATCGATATTTTGATAATCGATAGTTAAAATTATTGATAATTTCAACAATCGATCGTTTCAATGGTCGATATTTTCAACAATTGATATTTCCGATAATCGTTTTTAGAATCGTTAATTTCGATTATCGATAATTTTGATAATCGATAATTTCGATAATCGAAAGATGAATTTTTGAGCGGCTCGCGCCCTAACCTATATAAAGGAATTTTTAGAAATCTGTCCGTTTAAAACAGAAGAAAGCCTCCTGTCACAGCCAGTATCACATTTCCAATGCTAAAGTAAATCACCATGAATCAAAACTATCGATAGTCTTCAAAAACCTTTGATTCTTTCGATAGTTTGAAACCATCGATATTATCGATAGTGCTATCGATTGTTTCTCCAGCTTTAATTCACAAGGAAGGTGGGATTCTGTCGGAAAAAGTCGACGTGGGAATATTTTCGATTTAAATTCGTTGCGCACTGGGGAAAACGTCCAGTTCATTTTGAATTGATTAAATTTGATGTGGTGTTGTATAAAAAATACAATAGCAGATAACGAACTCTACTTGAATATTCCATAAATAGATAGATAATTAGGGTAGCTTAGTTTAATGTGTCTGCCACCATGAAGGTTGACAATCTTAGGGCTCATGGGACCTTTGTGATTCCACGAAAAATTGTAAACCAAAGAAGAAACAGAATAACTAAATAAATTCCACGACCTGAGCTGGGAGTCGAACCCAGGGCCTCTCGCTTCGTAAACTGGCATCTCAGCCAACACACACACACACATACAGCATAGATGCCGTCAATAAATAATAAACAACCTAAAAATTTGATTAAAAATCTTCCCCCACTCTTTAAGAAAGCTGAAAAGTAGAGCTCCATTCCCGTTGTTACAAGCTGCACAAAATACTGATATAGCCGACACAATCGTATGTAGTTAAAGCAGACGACCGACCATGTGAGTGAGTAACGATCACCGCAATTCAAAAAATTGAGAGTTCAGTGCGAACCTAAGAGACGATGATATCTCAAAAAGAAGAAAACAAAAAAAACAAGGGCGCTCTTGCTCTTCTTGAAAAGCTCTAAAGGTAGGCAGATTTTCAAAAATTTGGATTTATTTCTCAAAGTGACTCGTTGACAATCGGATCGTCGTGATCGTGTCGCGCGTGAACGTGGTGGATCAACGTGTGAATTTTCAAAGTTGGGAAAATATTTTCCAACGAAAAATTTTTTTATAACTACGGAATTATTTATCACGGTATCCGAAGTCCAATAGGCAATAATAGAGCGCGCATTTTTCTTCTTTTTTTTTTTTTGCATTTGCGTGCTACTAAAAGTATTGATTGGATCCAGCGACTCGTTAGGTCAGCAGTGAATCATGCGACTACAACTTTTCGGTGATTTCTTGGAAAGCCTATTCGAAATGATTCATAAAATATAAGTCGTGTGAAAAGTGATGTAGAATCCTTCAATTGAAAACGATGTGAAATCGATTAAAATCCATGAATCTATGAATTAAGTCGCTGAGGTTTTTCCATATCCGTTCGTGTTGACTTCGCTTATCATTTAAAACAAAAAAAAAAAAAAAAAAAAAAAAACAAAATTTGCGGTTTTCTCGAGAGGGCAAAAGAAAAGAGCGAAAGCAATAATCTTGCAATGTGTTTAAAAATTATTCCACGCACGCAGTTTTCTCAGTTTAATGCCGGTTATAATTTATTACGACATAGGCCAGCGTCTGCTATATTCCCTCGATAACAATCCGTTCCAAATGCATGAGCATTATGAGGACCAAGATAACTACAGCGAATGCAAAAGAACAGCAGAAGCGTACGTGGAAAGCACGAAGAAAACCACGCCAGAGCGTGGCAAACGTTTGAGTTCGACCTCAAGTTCCGGCTCCAGTAGCAGTAGATCCAGTTCCGGTTCTAGCTCTAGTTCAAGCAGTAGTGACTCGACCCAGCAGCAGCAGCAGCAGCAGTAGCACTGTCGACTCTAGTGATAATAAAAGTTCCAAGAATATAGCATCCAGTTCTGTTATATCGTCAACATTCCAAAATGATGCTCCCGTAGCTAACGCAGATACTAAAGCACCTGATGATGTGCCTGAGACGAATGATAGTGAAAGTGATGAGAATCAAACTTCAGATGAGGTTCTCTTGCCTGGTGATCCACGTGTTTGGAATGCGAAAGACATTTCCGATTGGGTCAAATGGGCGACGAAGAAATTTCAAATCGAACCGGAACCGGATATAACGCGCTTTCCAACAACGGGCGCTGAATTATGCGAACTCACCCGCGCGGATTTTTGGGTCTGCGCTGGCACGACGTACGGAGGTATGCATGAGAAATAAAATGATTTTTTTTAAAACTTAATTTAATTAAATTGAAGTTGGAACTGGAAAAATAAGGAGAGCTTTGTATATCCTTTTAATTGGCATCAACGTAATTTAAAAAAAAAAAAACCACTTCAATCATTCGTTTTGAATATGGTTTTTAAGGGGCAGAGTATTCAGGTTTGCCAGTAAATTATTTTACTTCGTGAAAGTAAAAATGTAGCATCATTAAAACATGTTCCTACTTAATTCAAAAAAAAAAAAATTAACTGTAAGAGTTATGGGTGCTTGTGTTGACCCGGCTTGAAAATTATTGCTTGCGGCGAGCAGCATAAATCTAACATTATTAATTAATTATAAAGATATAATCAATCTTAAATCATCGGAAAAATAAAAATTAATTTATAAATAGATACTCTTCTGCAAGATCGTAACTAGAAAAAATAATAATAAAATGGCGGCCGCAGGAGTTTTTTTCTCCAGATTTTCGGGAAAAACCAAAAACCAAAAAAAATTCGGAATTTAAAATATATACATATAAAAAACCAAATCCTTCGATCAATAACACGGGTCGGCAAAATTGAATTTTTTTCGGCTCCTTTTTTAAGATATCGATATAGAAAAAGAGGCTGTTAATGGTTGTGTTATTATCATTTAAACTAAAAAAAAAAATGAAAATTTTATATAATTTTTTCAATTTTTTTACTTTGAGCTTCATTTTACACAACTCATTTAAAGTTTTTCCATTTATTTTTGGTATAGTATTGAAGAATGATCTTTAAGAAATACAAAAGTTTTTACAATTTTGAAAAAGCTCTAACCACATTTGAGAAAAATGAGTTGGAATGAAGCAATGGTATTAAAAATTTCAAACGCGATTTTCTCGAAATTCTGACGTGATGGAATTTTTTTGATATTTTTCAATTATTCAGCAGACCAAAATCTACTAGAGCCACTACTCAAACTCAAAAGGAGGATTTCATTGCCGACCAGTGTAATTAGTTTCTCATATTTTCCAGAGCATTATAAATTTCATTGAAATCCGCCGAGCGGTTTTCGAGTTACAGTACGATAATTTAATTTCAGTTGTTAATTGTTTTTAATCGGTTTCCAAGTTTAACATCTTTAAGAATCTCGTTTTTTTAATCATTATGGACCAAAGACTGAAAAGTGAGTGCAACGGGTGTGACCGTCGCAATGGAACTATCCAGTAATCACCAGTTTGACAAAATTCCGGAGCGCCCGCGAACCCTTTTTTAATTGCTGAATAACTCGAAAAATAGTTAATTTTTTCAGATTCAATTCAAATCTTCAGAGATCAATCAATTTCCATTGAGGTTCGTTTGGATGAGGAATGCTCACAAGGATATCTTTTCATGAAGATGAAGATATTCTTTAAGTAAATCCTTTCAACCAGCCAACAAAAATCTTATCATTTTCGAAACCCTTCCACAACTAAATCTAAAGTTCTTATTTCTTATTTAAGCAAAAAAAAAAAAAATTAATAAATAACTCTTTTGATTGCAATCAACTTGATTTTCAAGTTTTCCTCCCAAAGCAACTCGCCTCATCTTAATATCCTTTCTTTCCATTACAGGGAGAACACTATCGGAGCATCTCGCATGGTCCCTCTACGCAGTGACAGGCAGACCGACCAGTCCCATGCTAAACGACAACGATCCAAGTAAGTCGACATCCTAGCTTAGATTACCCACCTACCTACCTTTGGCTGCAGGTTCATCCTCATCCACGTGTGCGCTAACATTATCAGTGAGACTATAAATTTTCCCTCAACTAATCTAAACTGTTGAAGTCTATTAAAAGTGTTCATTGGAAGCGTAATCGCTGCACGTAATGATTATTGCTCTGGGATTTACGGTGCTCATGACGCGTTCGCTTGGCCGCAATTGTTATTCCCAATGGTCATTTATTGAATTACCAAACAATTTACTTCACAATGACCCCAAAATTCCAATGATCCTCATGCACAAATCCTTACGCATGACCCATGGTTTTTTTGTATGTATGTATGTATGAGTGTTTTTATGTATGTGTGTGAGAAGCTATAAATTCAATTCATTTCTCACTCAGTGTGTACCGACGTCTTCTACGCTTGCGGTTGCGACAAGAAAACAATGACCATTTTGCACAATCCTTTATTCTTTTTCTTTCAAGTCGTTTCAGGGGAATTCACTTTATGCCCTCATCGTCCTCGAAGGGATATATCCTTTGAAATCGTTGCTCGTTTATTGTTTTTCCTTGAAATGTATGCGTTGCTATTAAATGATAACGAATGCTTGATTTGATTCGATTAGAGGATAACCAGCAGCAGTTTGAAGATTCTCCCCCTCCCAAACCATCTCACTCAGGCGTATGTTCCGAAATTGACAAAGGACCATGTGCCACGATTGACTCACTGAAAGATAGCATTAGGTAGGTACTTAGATACTTTCCGCAGGATTAGGAGAATTCATTTGTGAAGGCGAACATTTCGTTGCTGTCATATGATTTTGTGTAGAGAAAATTAAATAACATCGAAGGACTTTGAAGGACATTGAACGACAAAGCTCAAATATTCCTTTCATCTTCGGGGGCTCCACAACAAAATAAAACAAACAATCCTCTTATTCTGTAGTTCTCTTCTACATTAAACAATTTTTAATGACCCCCGCTTGTGATGATGAGGATGATGACGTTGATGACTTAAGGCCGAGACTGAGCTTTAAATATATATTAACTTATCAAATAGACAGTTCTCAAAGTCACCGGATTCGCCTAATAAAACACTCGCGGTTCAAGTGAGCCAACTTAATAAACGATGTAAATATGATAATTTCGCACAGGATGTGGCATCTAATAATAAAATCAAAATAATCCACTCACTCACTCCTGTCATTAAGATCACCCAAAAAAAAAAAAAAAAATAAACATTCGAGGTTTTCACCGAACAACCTTCAACAAAGAACAACAACAACAACAACAACAATAACAATGGCAACAAAAGTCAAATGCCAAGCGTCATTGGTATTCATGAAATGTCACTACGCGTACACAACAGCGCAATGCCGTTGCATCCCCTATAAACGTTAACGGTAAGGTCATGCCCAGCCCAGGAAGGACCACCCACTAAGATGTGGAAAATTCTTTAGTGACACAACGGAACGACAACGACAGGAAAATATTCATTCGTCGCATCCTTCCTGTTTGGCGTAGTTTTTCAAAGAAAAACGAAATTGGTGGAAACTTATCGGAGGCTTTTTTTGAACGCTCCCATAATTCTCATCCCAATGTGTGATCCGCAACCGAAAAGTTTTTCAAACTTTTTAATTGATTTAATTTTTAAGCTTTTTCCTCCCTCGGGCGCACCGATTTCGTCTTCGAACTTACTTCGCTGATTTAATTAACCTTTTAAATCGGAAAGGACATTTTATTAGCCCCTCTCAAAAGCGACGGAACTTTGAAATTTTCGATCATATTTCATACTGGCCTAAATTTTTATTCTAGGAAAATCTACGCTACGGAGAAACACCGATTTTTGAGTTGTGACGTTTTTGAAGTGGGGATTTAAAGTCTGTTTGTGTGGCCAATTTCGATTAAAAACAACGTTTCAAAATTCCAAAAGACAATATTCTTCCTATCCGGCATCTGTAGCGACCCTTCGGATTCTTGAATGCCGAAATTGTTTTTATTTTCCGTTAGTTTCGGATTTGAGCTCGTCAGATTACCGTTAATCGTCGTTTTTTTTGTTCGTTGTTTACAGTTAAACAATCACATCAATGTATGTGTATTGTACGCATGTATGTATGCGTGTATGCACTGACACATCGTTGTGTGAATGAGCGCACGTGTCATTTCGCCAAAGCCGAAGGGCATCAATGGTTGTGCAGAATTTACCACCAACTGTGCAGGTGAAAGATGGCAAAGTGATAAAAGTTGCTCGCTTGATCCAGCATCGAGCTCACCGTTGGATAGAAGGACGAAGAGAGAAATGGAGAGCCCTCAGTTGTTTTCCGAAGGACACAAAACAGAAATTCTTTTGAAGAAAGTTTTCAGTCATTTACGGCTTTCCAAACGCGCACGGACGCATTCGGAAGCAATGCGGAAAAGTTTATCGGAATTTTAGTTCTCGATTCGAACGCATAAACGATACCAAATACCAAAGGACTTTAAGAATGTCTTGAAGGACTTTGAAGTCATAAATTAAACATTTTATTGTGTATTCGATCAATATTGAGAGTAAAATTTAAAAAAAATTAAATAAAGTTCGTAAAAATAAAAATTTTTGCCCAAAATGAGTGTCAGCGTTGACGTCGGTGTTATGTGGCGTCTTTCGGAGGATTTTAATCGTCGTTTTGGAGTCCGAATGCAGCCAACTGCGGCTCAAGCTTCCTATCACCACCATCATCCTCATCATCATCTCATCATCATCATCATCATTCGCCACATACGCATCATCCGCACCATGCAACTCATCCTTATCATGCGCATTCACACCATTCACAGCATCATCATCATCCGCATTCAGTGACAGCGATTTCGGCAAGGCCAATCCTTTACAATGGTGCGTTTAATAGAAAATTATATGTGTATTTCCCATAGATCAATCTTTATACCCAGCGTAAGCAGAATAGAATTTTTATTCCTCAATAGTGAATTTTTTGCCGTCGGACGGGGCATTAACCGACATATATCTGTTAAATCAAAAGAAAGCTTTCGTTTATCAGATCCTTCTATGCTTTTTTGTTGTTTTCGGTTTTACCATGACTAAAGACGGAAAAAGTGAATTTCCCTACGCGAATGTGATTTCCCTTTTTTTGCACAGAAAATGATAATTTCCAATTCCACAATTGCTTGAAGATTTTTTATACGGATCCGTTTACATTCGCCGATTGCGGCTTTTCCACTTCAAAGCACTTTTTATCAATCGATTTAAATTGCTAAACAGTTCAAATAAATATTAATTAATTCATCTAATGTGAATGAAACGCATAATCTTTCTAAGAAAAAAGTTCTTCTTGCAAGATTTGAATAAACTGTCTGGCAACTTGGACGTTGTTTGGTCAACGATGACTCCGTCGCGAATGCCGTCGCGCGTGGTGAGCATGTGTCATCTTGAAACATCAACAATATTTTTTTTGTTGTAATTCTTGAAAATTCTTGGAAACGAATTTTTCGAATTTTAATTGTAAAATAACGGACTCTGGCGCCAGAAGAATTTTTTTTTTAAATTTATTGTATATGACTAATAGTCAAATTAAGACTATTGAGAATTATTTATAGCAAACGGACACTTTGAATGAAAAGCCGGAAATTTCGTAACTGATTATTGAGATAGATTTTGTGGTTTGAAATTGATGCCCGTCATGAAGGGCCCAACACGATTACAGCTAATCAAATTAATTTATAGTGTTGGTATGTATTTTCCTTGATCAAGATTCGGTGTCATCCGCACCTCATCATTTACCACAGCTCCACTGACGCTTCAACAACGGGACGGACGCCCCTAAGATGCATCCTAAGATCAGGCGTGACCTTACCAAACGTGGGCCACGCTTAACCATCTTTAAATAAATATTTGAGCATATATATTTAGGGCGCATGGTCCATCCTTCGTATATTTCACCGATTCCAATACCCGATTTACCTATTGGTGAAGGTTTGGTTAGGGGCCATTCACCCCCCACTCCCCCTTTAATGCGTAATTAATTTGAAAATCGAGTAATAGCTGTAAATTAAATTTAATTTTGAACTTAAAAAAATTTAGTCCCCCTTCATCATAGCCTGGATTACGCCCTTAGTTGATAATTATCATCAGTTGCCAGCTGTTCCCTAGAAAATCTACTATTACAGATGAATTTCAACAAAAGGTATATTGGAAATCAGCTGCCACTAAATCTGAATTGAACTGTTGACAGCCCCATCGAGAGGGGATCGGAGATGGTTCTCGCCGAAAAGCCTTTTTTTGTCCATAATCTCGGAGAGACCTCCAACATACCTAATAGTACATATTGGCGTTCTCAATGTTTTACTACATATTTCCAAGAATTTGCATCAAAAATTATGATATTATTGATTGTGAAAAAGCTTTGAAAACATTCGACTCGCAGACCGCTTCAAAAGTGACATAACTCAAAATTTCTAATGGAAGAATTCGAAAGAGTTTATTAAAAAGCATAAATTTACCGTAAGAGAATAAAGTTAAACATTAATAATCTCGAATTATTGAGTTGTGATTCTTTTAAAGAACGTCTTCAGCTGAACTGTCATTTAAAAATAAAAAAATTCAATTGAATTTTTTGTTAGACATCGCATTTTTTTCAAATTCTCTTGCCCTCTGTGTATATCCAGACATTTATTTTTATTTTTTAAGAAAATGGTGGCTGCGCTCAATCGACATACAAAAATAAACAAAACAAAACAAATCAGAAATGTCTTCTTCGCCGAAAGAAACCATTAAAAATTGATGTTTTTTTTTTGTCTTTTTCCCTTGCTTCCAGATCCGTATCAGCTTTTGAACGCCGCATCGCTACGATTGGTTACACAAGGTTCAGGTCAGATACAGCTTTGGCAGTTTTTATTGGAATTACTTGCCGACTCATCGGAAACATCGGCCAATCGTATCATCGCATGGGAGGGCACCAATGGCGAGTTTAAGCTTTTGGATCCAGACGAGGTCGCAAAGCGATGGGGTGAACGAAAATCGAAGCCGAATATGAATTACGATAAATTGTCGCGTGCATTGAGGTGAGCAAATTTGATTTACGCTCGTCAAAATTGTCCCCGGGAGATTCGCGCAGATTAAGAGAAGAAAAAACAAACAACAACAACAACAAAAACATTCTTTGTGTTTGCTTGTCAAATTGTTTGTGCGCACATGGGAGTTAGAATAAGAGAAAAAGAGAGAACACGTTACAATAAGAAGCCATTTCAAGAATCATTTTACTTTTAATCGACAGTGTGTGTCGTAAGTCTTCGGACACGATAGGAATTATTTTCTTAAAGATTCGATGTTTTTGATTTTTTTAAGTTTTTTGTGAGGAATGATTTTTTTGATCAAATATGTCGTGTCGCGGTGTTTGTTAGCAAACTCCTCCGAAACGGCTGGATCGATTTTTGTTGATTCTTTGTGCATATCGGGTAGGTCTGAGAATGGGCCAAAATCTATTTCGTCTGATCGAGACGTTAAGTATACGTGATATTTTTAATTTATGAACAATGATTTAAAAGAAAATCATGTGACATTGAACGTCAACGCAAAGAGGAGAGAGAGGAGACACGAATAGAGAGAGAAGGGACAGAGAAAGAGAGAATTAGACACCCAGTTGCAAATTTTATGCTCTCCGGATTGATCATTTGAACATTCCTAAGCGAGGAGATATCATAGACTTTTCCAATCACTTTTACACATCTACTTTGTTCGGGCATGGCCGCTTTGGGTAGGCCTTCCGTATGCCTCTCATGAGCCAGCAGAAAGTGAGGTGTTCAAAAAAGTTTTGGTTTTGCGTTTTACTTTTGCTATCACATTTTACTTCAATCCTGAAAATAGGCTACTTTTTGATAAAGAACAAACGCTATTCTTTGAACACATCACCTTTTCCCAGCTCAATGACTTCCAAGAGATGTAATGCCTATTGAGAGTGCTTGGGATACTTCAAGTGATGCATCGCTTAGTAGAGGACTTCCCCTTATTTGCAACTGGGCAGTTCCTTTGGAGGCTATGCGAAGTCCGCCAAATCTGCCAGTACTTATGTACAGTGAAAGCTCCCATAAGCAGACACCGATGGTCGCGGCTTATGGGAGATGTCCGTTTGTGGGAGAGTACAAGAAAAAATGTTTGATTTTTTAATTTATGCATACGTAATTATTCCTTTTTGAAGTTTTTATCATATTTCAGTAAATAATTTCATTACATTTCAATTTGTTTAAACTAATTTTTCTACGAAAAAAAAAAAAAACGTATAGGAAAAATTCCCGGGGAATATTCATTTAGAATAAGGCTGTGTATTTTGAAATTTTGTACGAAATCCTTCAAATGGGTTATAAGATTCAATGCCGTTTCTTTTTTCGTATGAGTTTGTTTTGTGTCCACTTATGGGAGATTTTTTTACAAGGAAACAGTGCCGTAGCAATTCCGTTTTGCGTGGGGGGAAAAAATTATTTGTATCAAAAATAACGAAATCAAGTGTCCGCGTCTGCTTATCAGAGCGTCCGCTTATTAGAGAGCTGTTTGTATGAAAATCATTGAAAAATACTTGTGTTGGAAATTTTTCCGTTTATGGGAGATGTCCGCAAGGCAGAGCTTTCACTGTATATATTTAATTTTTAAAATTAATTATGGATATTTATTTACATTATTTTTCAGGTACTACTATGACAAGAATATAATGACCAAGGTGCATGGTAAGCGTTATGCGTATAAATTCGATTTTCATGGTTTAATGGCGGCTTGCCAGGCGCAAGCACAAGGCTGCGCTGATCCTACAACAAGCATGTTGGCAGCCACATATAAGCATCATCATACTGCCCACACGCATTCAATGCATCCACACGCTCACCATCATCACCTACAGACAGCAGATCTCACGTCACCGTCGTCATCTTCGAGCATTGGATTTCCCTCACCGTCTCCATCGAGCGCATCCCTAGCATCGCCTTTGGGTGTTCACTCACCAGTGGCTCAGCAATTATGTGTGCCGACTGTTGTCTCAACGGCAACGGCAACAAGTACAAATTTACTAACCACAACAACAAATACAAGAACACAATCAACTACACAGACACCAACACCACCGCCGCCACCACAGCCATCCCAATTACAGCCGCCGCCTCCACCTTCAACAACAGATAATACGGGCTTACGAACTAGCCAGGCAATTTTCACACGTCCATCGTACTGGTCATATACATCCTCCTCGACGAGTTTCGAACCTCCACGCCCACCCCCAGACGCATTTAATTAAGTCGAAAAATTATGTTCCTTACTAATTTCCTTCTTGTAAGTATTATTCAGTTATTAAAGGCCGCAAAAAGGTCAGAGAGATGCACATTCGCGCACACCCAAATCGAAGAAAAAGACAAAAGATATGTATGTATGTACATATATACGGCCCGCTGTGATATAATGGCAGTCAACCCTTAATAACGGGAGACATAATCTTTGTATGTCCTCTTCTAAGCGCAAATAAATTTCATATTGAGGAAGAAACCGTTTCTGTACCCTATGAAATTTTCCCGAAAGCAATAATGTACTGTACATACCATTATTTTAAGCATATAGATATTCCGTAAGATACTTTTAAGTAGCCATAAGTGTTGTCCTTTTAGTATTACAATAAATTATCGACTACCAAGAGATTTAAATAATATTAACAGGCTTTAAAGAGCTTTGCACTAGAACTGTTTTGAATTTGACACTACAGCGTGGAAAAGTGCAATATGGTAAAGATGGTAAAATCAAATCGATAAGCACAGATTCTTCGATAGTAATTACTCGCACAATTAAACTACGATTTCAGGATTTCGCAAATCAACATTTGTTCCGAAGGCATTTAAAGCTGGAGGAGACTTAATCGACCTGAAGCTCTTATCCTTTCAAGTAGGTAAATTAAGGAAGAAAGGCGATCAAGGCGACGGATGCCCTTCAATGACAAAGCTTTTATTTGCTAGATTAGAGGAAGTGCGTGCAAGATGCATAGTGTGGGTAAGACGAAAAATCGATTTTATAAAAAAAAAATTACAATAAATGGTACTTTCCTACGATATCGAATCGTTAAAGCAGCAGAGCTGCTTTGTTTTGACAGTTCAATGTAAGCAATTAATGCTCACATATAGTGTGAAATTAAAAATAAAGTTTTCGAGGTGTTTCGTTACAATTTTTGGCAATGTAAGTGCATTGATTATTTGTATATTGGGTTTAGTGTTAAAAAATGGACCGTCTGAAACCGATATCGTGTTTTATTAAGTTTAATTTCTGTTAATAAGCTTTCGTTCGTCAGAAGATGTTTTGCACGTAAATTTAACAATTATGAAATACAGTCAAAACCATTTATAACAGACTTAAAGGGACCGGAAAATCTGTGTGTTGTATACGATATCTGTTATAGAAATATATCGCATATAGAAGACAGTCTGCTATATAAGATACATTTATGATATATATCAGACATTCTATTATTTACAGTAATGCCCGAGAAGCATTTTTGGTGGAAAAAAAAAAACAGTAAGCAAAGGAATTAGTCAATTGTCTGTTACCAAGAATATATCGAGCCGTGGGGACTTCCAAACGTGTATTTTATAAGCGATATGTCTACTACAAGCGATGTCCGTTATATACGAATTCCTATGTATTATTCCCATTACACTTGGAGGGACCAGAGGTTTTGTCTGTTGTATACGATAGTCTGTTATAGCCGGACCTGCTATAAACGATTTCCACTGTATTAGTGTTTTGGGCAAAATAGATATGGGCCAAGCGGATAGCCATTCGTTTTGCCTGCATGGGTGAATTTATTACACAATATAAATATTTAAAAAATGATTTGTGTTTTAGATGGTGTTTAATTACTAACGAAAAAGTAATCGAGGAGCGGGGTCGGAAAATCACTTCGGAAAGCAATAAAAGCTGTAAAAGTTGAAGGGAAATCTATAAAATCTACAGCTTCCGAATTTTGAATTCCATTTACTATTTTGCATCGTATTTGCATGGAGTATTTCTTTTGCCCTGGGGATGTATTGTTTTTGCCCAGGGGTGTCGGGAAAAACGAATAATAGAAGCATTATTTTGTTTTTAAAAATTGAATATTAAATCGTTTAAGTTTAGAAATTTTGGTTATATTTTTTTTTTTTAAATCGTTTAATAATCCATATCCATATCTATATTGCCCGCACTTCCCCTACAGTGCCGTAGCAATTCTGTTTTGCGTGAGGGGGAAAAACTATTTTTCCAATTTGCGTGGGGGGGAAAAATTTTTTTTTCAATTTTATTCATGGGCAAAAACAAAAATGCGTGGGGGGGCAAAGCCCCCTCTTGCCCATATGGTTGCTACGGCACTGTTCCCCTATACCGATTCGGGAGCCTAAAACATTAACAGATCGATTCTAAACATTCCCGGAGAATTTTCCCCTGCGGATTAAAAACAATCTCCCATTCTAAGCCCATTTAAAAGGGAATATAAAGGGAACAAGAATTTCGAACATTTTTAATCAAAAGTGATGACTGTGGCAACCGAAAATAAGATTTTTTAAAGAATTTTTTTTTTCAATGGAAAAAGGCTCATTTGCGACTAACTCTCAATTCCCAATGACTGAAAAACGAAATAATTTCGATGGTTTCATGGGATCTTATACCCTGGAAATCAGAACGCCGTTAATAGTCAAAATAAATACCACGCCTGACAATTAAAAAGATCTCGAAATTTTATTAATTTAATTTTTTTACATTTACAAATTGAATTTTGAGGGATTACTAAAATGGATGCCTTTAGCAAATTCTTCATGTGGACAGTAAAATGCTCTAGCTGAGCTCAGACTGAATAAACGATGGCAAGAACAAGAAAGGCAAAACAAAAGCAAAGGAACGCGATCCGGTCCACTGCAGTGGCCAAGAGAATCCAATCGAACTGCAGCGAACGATTGGTTGGCATTGGATTGATGTTAACTTGATCTGAAATCGACTCATTATCGGGATGATCGTACACGTTTTCACCAAGCTCCTTTGTGGAATTATTTACGGACACGTGACTTTCCGCTTCCAATGTAAATTGTGACAGCAATAAAATTTTACCCATAATTCCCGTTCAAGGCATTTCTCATGAAATTAGGAACTCGTCGTTTGTGCTTTGCCGTTGCCAAATAAAGAACGACCACAGCGATCAGCGTACCCAGACTTAGCATTAACAAGCTGCTGCTATAGAAGAGAACTGCATGAAAGAAAATAGGAATAAGTAAATAGAAAATCCATAGAGCTTTTTCAATTGGAACTCACCCACTAACGGTGTATTTTGTGCCAAAATTGGCAGCAACTGAGCGAAATACATGAGGAAAGCTGCAATTATAACAATGATGATGCAATTCAAAAGGATTTTCTCGCCCATTTGAGGTGGTAGCCAAAATGTCGAAAGTGCCAGGAGAACAATACACGAAGCCGGTGTAAATATAACCGCTGTATACATTGTTGAACGTCGCTGCAGCACAAATGTCAACTCGAAATAATTATAGTAATCCTTCTGGTGGAACTTTGAAGTGGCATCCTTTATTTCCCATTCGGTTGATTGAACTAGCTCATCAAAATCGATAGCATTCTTTCGTTCGGTCAGACCTAGAGTCCACGATCCCAGCTTGACTTTACACGTTTGTACATCGTAGGGCCACATGCGTAGATTTAGACTACAGAAAGTCGTGTATATAACCGGTGGAACCCACAAAAAATCACCTTTGCTTCCGAGCAGAACTTGTGTGTCTCCTGAAAGATTAGGTTTCCATTAGATTGAATTAAAAAGGACTCGGATGAGCGCGACAAATGATCTACCCACCCACATAATTTTGACCATTTCCAGCGCCGTTGAAGAGTGTTATATCTGGTTTCCAAACATCGCGTGGCCTCAAATGGATGTTTGATATATTTTCGTACTCGGATTCATTCCAAGAACGTTGTTGATCCATCCAAGCCTGGAAAGAGTATTAGTTTTCAATTGATTCAGTATCAATATATGAACTGGTCCAAGCTCACCAAATTCAACCATGAGTGCATTGTCATTTTTCCGGACAACTCATCAATATCAATATAGTTGACAGACATGCCTAAAGTCACATTCGTTGGCTCATCGCGATATGTGGGCTGCGAATTTTTATTGTAATTAATGAATAATTGGAGACGCAATCGATCCATCGCCGAAATGTTGGAACTCTTTTCACTGTCATTGTCTTGAGCTAAAAAAAAAAAAAAAAACCGAATTTTAGGACATTTTAATAATTAACTCAACCAAGGACAAACTTGACGTGAGGCTATTGTGCCGTTTCCCTCATTTAAGACGAAATTAACTTGAAAATCGACCGATAAGTCGAAGACTTCAACTTTAAACTAAAAAATATTATCTCCCCTTCATTATAGCCAGGATTACGCCTTTCAACTCAACCATTATTAAATAATGGCTGAAATGATTTTCTTCCTTATTTCTTATCTACATAAAATTGAGGTCTCACTGTACTCACACAAAAAAAAAAAGAACAAATTCATATCTTAAATTAATTTCGACCTTCATACTAGGCATTCCTCAATTGTTCCGGTTGCTGATAATGACAATGTATCGTTACTCGATATGCATGAAGGAAAACCCCATTGCAAGACTTTTGACATATAAAAAATAAAATAAACCCTTCACCTTTTTCTTCCTAGTTTTGGTTTACATAACTCACCCAGTGCACCCTGCAAAATAATTAATATTAATCCGAGTGATATTATTGACGACGTCGCTGGTTGTAACGTCAAGTGGCACCATCGTCTCCGACGAAGCTCTCGTTTTAGTGATTGTTGTTTTTGTTTTTGAGGTTTGGCAATGCCGGATGTAGATCTTTTTATCACAATATGCATTTTTGCTTGCCTGCTTGTTAGCTATTTTATTTTGTTTTTTTCAATATTAAATGTCTTTATTTTTTAAATTTTCTCCTTTTTTCCCCCCTTGTTAAATGTTGACCCACACTTATTAAGATAATAAAACACCGTCACAATAAAGTGGAATTATTTCTTTATTTCATTATTCAATCTTTCAATTGAAAATTTGTACTCGCGCACTTCCGAGATTCGCGCCCAACATGTGCTCGCGTTTCGATCCCGACTAAAACTAAATGTCGAGCTTTGCTTTATTGTTGATCGTTGGTGATTTCGGCTTAGTAAAGATTTAGATACAAAGAACAATTTAAAATGAGAGAACGAGAAATTCTTGGGCTCGGAAAACCGTAGTAATTGTCATATCAGGAGACATTCTATAAATAGAAAGAAGCAATAGTGGGTACTTTACGATCAGAGATGAGAGATTATCATGTTGAATGCCAAGATAGCTTTGCTTCTTTTTCTTTTGGATTATTTTTGCATTCCGAGAAAGTAACGTAGTCGAAAAAGTGCGCAGAATTTCGCACACCCTCTTCTAAGGTGACACAACTCAAAAATCGTCAATTTTGAGTTAACATATGTATGGAACTTGATGATAGTTCACCTCTCTACCTGCAAGAAAAATTCTATTCCGTTTTGGTTATTATAAAAAGCTGAAATACCCCGTCAATGCCTTTCTTCTTGGTTTGATTGACACTGCGACGCATTTTGTTTTTTGCGTTTTCTGAAAAATGAGAAATTTTGAGTTGTGTCACCTTAGAAGAGGGTGTGCGATATGTGTCTGGGTAGTTTTTATTTGTGCATTATAGGAACATGTATTCAGTATACACATGAACATTAAGGTGCCCCAAAGAGTTTTTTTTTCATGTTCATTATGTGTCGATGAATCTGAATTTGAAGTCCATATAGCTCCATCGACTGCAGATTCAGCTATAACCAAAGGAGCATCCTAGAGCGGTGTGTCTAGATTTCTTTTTTTTTTTGAGTTTCCTATTCAGCGACCCCGTAAACATTGTATGTAATTAAATATATAGTTGGGTCTGACTCTTTTATTCTTTTTGTGCGTCTGCGTTTTCAACGAGCTTTCTTCTAATTGATATACTTATTTAAGTATTTTGTTATATATTTAAATCATTGAACAAAATAAATGTGTCTCAGTCTTACACAATTTTATAAAGTTTTATTTCCTTCAAACATGCAGACAGCCATGTTATTATATATCGACATATGTATCAATGTTAGAGGCAGTAACATTGCATCTTTGCATTTTGAAAGTGTCTAATTTGATTTAATTCTATCCCTGCGATCATACACTAATGGGTAAATCTTACTCTAACTGCCTACACTTTGCAGCTTATAAAGAGCACATACAAACTAACAATCACAAGAATTACTTAATTATAGAAATTAGAAAATTACTGATCAAATGGATTGTATTAACTCAGTCATGTTAAGGCGTCTTACAATGACTTCAGCCACATTAAATTGATTTATATCATCAAGATCAGTTACAACACATTCTTCGGGCTTCGAAACCTCCAACAATAAAACGTCTTTGCTTGAAGATTCAGCAACACGTTGCATGCTCTTGAGATTTATTTGCTTCCAAATTTGAGCTTCATCAGGCTTCAAAACATAAACCACAAAACTAGCATGGAAAAGATCCGGTCCACCCTTGTAAATAACTGTAAGAAGATAAGATTAGATTAAATACATAGAAACATTTTTTTCTTACCATAATCTCCTCCGAATTTTAGTCCAGTTTTCACAACCCAGTTCTTTGATTTCAAATAGAGAAATGCAGCCATGTTTTCCAAGAAATTCGGATTCATTTGCAAAGCAAATGACAGAAGTTGCTTCGCATCCAAAAGCGAGCCATCAAGGTCTTTTATTTGCAATACTCCAAGAAAGTGGGATAGAAGTAATGCTTCCTCAAGCTGGAGCACAAGTGGTTCATCTTCTCTTCGAGAAGAAAAGCGAGAATCGCAGCAATGTCCATAGCAACCATTTTCGTAAATTTCCTTAATTGCTTCTTCCTCGAAAATCTCCACATATAAGCCGTTGAAAATGCCCTCGAATGATCCGCTGGGAAAAGGCTTTAGTTTTCTATTGGGTTTATGTTTCTTTCGTTTCAATTGCACTTCAAAGTCTAGATCCATTGCTTAAGGTGCTCTCACACAATAGTGGTATTCAAGCAGATGGGGCAATTGGAGTGGGCAAAGTTTGCAATAGCAAATTTTGCACTTTTGCTTGAACAACCCTCTGAAGAACGAGTGCAAAAATTCAACGATAACAGCTGTTTGCTTTAAAGATCCATACGGACAGTCAAACATGTTTGGTCCTTCACATTTATATTACGCAGATATAATTGATACAAAAAAATTAAGATGCAAAAATTTTTTGGAAAAAAAACATTTATTTGTAAAAACGATAGTCGTATTATTAAATAGATGCATGGCATTCATTCAATTTCACTTGTTTTTCACTTATTGAACTTTATAAATCATGGTTTTTGTATTTCTTCATACATTCATACTCATTTGACACTGTAGGGTCGCCATAGCACTCATTTGCACAAAAAATCGGGCAAATGTTGCACATCAAAATCGATGTGCAATAGCTGCCCAGCTGCGGAAACCATTTTCCATACAAACCAATTTGCCCAAGATGCACACCTGCTTGAATACCACTAGTGCAAAAATCAGTTTCGTCGTGCATGTGCAAATTAAAATTCTACTTAGTCTACTTTTACATTGGACGATTGTCGGCCAACAGCACTCACCGATTTTAGCGTTTGTTGGCAAGGGAGGAGAGACGAAAGTGAAGCGGTCAAAATCGTTTGTACTAGCCATGTCGTCGATTTCGATGCCGATTTTTGACAGTTGCCTTTCCCGCCGTTCGTAGAACGGAAAACAGTTTCAAAGAATTGTTCGAATAATTTTTTATGAAGTGTCTGAATCCATTTAATATAATTTATATATTTTAAAATGCGTCAAACCAATTAATTATTACTTACTTACTTAATTCGCATAAATCCAATAAACGAATGTCATAAGAAAAACACAACAAAGTATAAATCGGTTGCTTGCAAATCGTGTAGTGTAGAAGAGAACACCGACAGAAGACAATTTCAAAAGGGAATTTGAAAAAATCGTTGTGAAAATCGCGTCGATAATCGTTCAATGTAGAAGCCGACTAAGCCTTCCAAAACTTGCTTTCGTTCGTAAAAATAAAACAGTTTCATAGTGTGCGAATTTCATGAAATTTTGAACGAAAGGGAAATATTTTGAGATTTTTTTCTTTGTATGGGACCCATGATACAAAGAGAGAAAGATAGCACCACTTCGGGTACCGCTATTTTGTAGCATTCAATTTAAGATACATTTTTTGAAGTTTTATCAAAGGTTCTTCTATTAGGGATAGTCAAATCTAACAAATTAAAGATAATAAAAATTGATCGACCCATTCTTGAGTTATAAGCGGTCTTACATACACCACTTTCTTTTATTTATATAAATGTAGGATGGTTATGGAGTAGTTTTTCGACTGCTTTATGCTATAATAATTTACATTTTACTACAAACTGAAATAATTTATTACTTATAAAATAACAATTCAATGAGAAATTAAAATATTCAGATTTTAGAATGTTTCCATATGTGGAAGATTCCACTATACTACTATTAGTCACATATTAATAGGATTTACAGGAATACACAAGAATTTTCCGTTATTTTTCAAAACAAATCTTTGTGAAGCTAACAGCTAAAACAATATACATATATGAAATTAACATATAAAACATTTTTTTCTTAAATTTACTTTATTCAATTATTTCATTTTTATCTACTTTTCCTGCATCATTTTCCGTTAGGAAAGATTCCCAATTCGAAAGCCGCTTCTGTTCATCCTTTTCCGATTCTGCAACTTTGTATTTGGTTTTGCCATCCCAGGGCTCAGCATTTAATTTTCTCTGTCCGAAGTATCGACCATGCATCATTTGTATGACAAGATCAGCTTCTTCGGGTGTTGACATGTTAATTTGAGCGACTCCTTCCGGGTGACGATCGAAAATCACAACTTTCCTCACAGTGCCGCATTTGGCACTTTCTTCTCGTAAATCATTTTGATAGTCCAAAATTAGTTGAACATCTTTTTCGAAAGTCTCGGGAACAAAGAGATTTTTAATAATGACTATTTTTTCATTTTTCGTTCGTTCGCCTCGCAGCTTTTCCGGTTGCCAGGCAAATAGTTTCTCCTTCATTTTCTTTAGCTTCTCTTTGTCCTTTTTCTTTCGTTTTGGCTTCAAAGCTGGATTATATTCTCCCCGCATTTCAAATTTAGCTCGTTGAACGCGAATCTTATGGCCACGATACACGTATTCATCGAGTATGCTCAACGCCAAATCGACGGATTCAACTTTTATGTAATCACACAGTCCATCACCCTTAATCTGGCCATCAGCTTCGGTGTACAATTTAAGCTTATATTTTTGCGTCTGCGGATCACGCATGATCATACCGCATTTACCCATCAATTCGGAGAATTCATCTAACGTAATATCTAATGGCAAATTCCAGACATACACCTTCGTATTGTGCTCCGCATCGATTTCGAACCATTTTGGTGGCTCCGGATTCATTTTTCGCTTAAGGCTGGCACCTGCCTCCGCTTCTTCGGAATTCATAGCAGAACGCGCTTCCTGAGCCATACGCTTTAACTCTTCGGCTTTTCGTTTTTCTTCCTCCTCTTGTTTCTTTCGCTTCTCATCCTCACCAGCGCTAGTGTTATCGATAAAACCATAATTCATCTGATAGCGCGCCATGAATTCATCATCGATCTTTGGAAACCATGCACTCTTCTGCTCATCCCAAAAGAAAACAACACCATCCTTATCCGTATAATTGCGTTGTCCGCTCTCATCAACGGAATATATGATGCCCTCATTGCCCTCCTTTTCCGTTTGCTGTTTTGGTATCCAAGCATTCTTTTCGGCGTCCCATTTATAGTATTCGGTTTCGGTGACTTGTGTAGCCTTCGGCTTCCAGCTTTGCGTTTCACTGCACCATTTGTAGTGTTCGTTCTCGTAAGGATCCTCTGTGTCTACTTTTCCCGTTCTGGTGTCTTCCTTTTTCGCCGCCAGGTTTGTCATTGGTATCCAATTGTTTTCTTTTGCGCACCATTTATACTGAAATGTGGTCTCTGGGTCCGTATATATAGCGCTTCCATCCTTGTCGTATGTGACATCACTATCAGGAGTCTTTTCATTTGATGGTTCCACTATACTCTTAACTATGTTCACGTCCTTTGTGGACGTTAAGTCCTTCGCTAATTCTGCATCACTTTTCTCTTCTTCCGATTTAGTTATAGTTATAGGTTTCTTTATGGATGGATCCGTTGAACTTTCTTCACTTCCAGATTCTTCTTCATTTCGAGAGCCATCTTCATACGTACCCTCCTCACTTGATGACATGGTTTACCGGTTCTTTATGTATTAAGTTTAATAAAAACGTTATTAGAGAACATATTAGACATGTTTTAAAACAATTTCAATTCCCTTTAAATGTTTCATTTTCTATCACACGGCGAAATTTTTGTTTGCAATCGACAGCTTCCTAATATCATGTTCAGACGGCCATACTAAATTTGACAAGCCGAATTACGATTCGAATTACGTAAAAATGGTATCTTCCCTAATTTTTATCGAAATTTATAGAAAACAGAATTAAGAATAAAAAACAAATAATAAATAGCAGTAAAAGTGAGAGTTTATCGCATGCAAAATATCATACAAACAAGAGCTCTCTACGACATACCCTTTTTTCAATGAAATTTTTATTTTCAAAAGAGTTGGTTATTTGAGTTGAGACAGTTTCACTACATCGGAATTAGTGCGGTGTTCGTGAAATTTCTGGCTGGGTTGTTGCTTCGGATTTACCCAGTTTTTGCTCTTGATTTATCAAATGGTTCATCCCTTTCAATCTCTTAGCGCTTCTATGCACCGAATTTTCTTACTTACTGTCTCAACTTACGATGGGTCATAGCATGCGATGAAAAGTATGCGATAGATTGCAAATGGAGACCGCTCATAGCAGGTGGTATGCGAGATATAGCTTGCGATATCGCAAGAAATCTATCGCTTGCGATGAGGTGACTCTTTTGAGTTTTTTTTATGTTCCCGTTTCTGCAAGATCGGATTTACCCAGAATGTTTGGTTTTTTTCTTTTTTACACTTGATTTAACAAATCTTTCATCCCTTTCAATCTTTTAGCTTTTCTATGCATCTTAAAATGCACATCGCATACCGAAATTTGCCTACTCAAAAAAATCCCGCTACCTGTTGTCATCGCATACCATACCATTTGATAGATGGTATGCGATGAACTATCGCATGTGGGGTCCCACTGTAACGTGACTTGACTATCAGACAGCAGTTTTTGTCAAATTACGGCAATGTATCAGCCTGTTTTTAGGTAAAAAAAAATTAGAGCGTGTAAAAAGTATATGACACGTCAAAAATCTAAATTGAATAGGGCTGTACGTCACTACACGTTACGATTTGACTGATATCACGTTATGTGTTTTGGTCCATTTTGGTTCGAGCCGAAATTTTGTCAGAGCTGAACATACTATAATATTTACTTTATAGTTTCGGTTGCGAATTGTTTATTATTTAATTAACTGACAATAAGCTGTCAAAATGACGAATAATTTCGACAAAAGTCTTGACGAAATTATCAGGACAACTAAACAAAACCAACCATACAACCAGAGAGCCGGAAGCAGATATCCAACGAAAACATCAACCAATCGGGTAACAACAACCGTTTTCAAAAGTTTGTATTTGATTAATTCTAGATTTTTCCTTTTACAGCCAAGAAGATGGCCGCAAGCATCACCGTTGACAAAACCCAGCTCATTAACAAATAAATTACATATCTCTAATCTGGAGTATGGTATGGCGTAACTTTATTTTTGATATCTTATATGTATTATCATGAAAATATAATTTCAGGTGTAACTGAACCCGATCTTGAGGCCTTATTTGCGGAAATGGGTCCCCTCAGACTTTTAACACTTCACTACGACCGTTCTGGAAGATCTTTAGGTGAATAATACATTTAAGATTCATATGCAAATTTAAATCCTGAAATATTTATTTCTAGGCACTGCTGATGTTATATTCGAAAGACGGCTGGATGCCTTTAAAGCTATAAGGGCTTACAATGGTGTTCCTTTAGATGGACGGCCAATGCACGTTGAGTTCAGCGGCGCAGGTCTTTCTAGATTTCCAGAGCAGCCATTATATGTTCCACCCCCTCGAAATTTCGCTGGCCAACGTGGCAAAAATGGTTTCATTCGTCGTAACAATTTTGGACGCCCATACAACCAGCGACCATCGTCAAATGGTGATTCAAATTACTCGAATGATCGCAATGAACATGAAAATAAAAAAACGCCCACTGTTGAAGAGCTTGACGCGGAATTGGACGAATATATTAAAAATAATAG
This sequence comes from Chlorops oryzae, assembly GCA_020466095.1. Classification (NCBI taxonomy): domain Eukaryota; kingdom Metazoa; phylum Arthropoda; class Insecta; order Diptera; family Chloropidae; genus Chlorops; species Chlorops oryzae. The sequence continues at coordinate 86,271,238 of CM035807.1, forward strand.
CAAATCAAAGTAGAAGCGGCCTTCTTTATAAGTTTCATTAGCTGAACAAATGCATTGAAGCATCTTTATTTCTTTTTTTTTCCAAAACTTTTAACCTGAAAGCTTAGTTTTCTTTTAAATAAATTGACTTTAAATGTAAGAAAAAGACGGAATTGCGCTTGTTTTCACCAGGCACTTCAAATGATGATATGTCAAAGGGTATAAAAGAGGGAACCTAAATTGGTTTATCTACTAAATTTTGATGTATTCAGCCCTGTTCTAAATGAATATTCCCCAGGAATTTTTTCTCGGTGGAAAAAGGAAGTATTCTAAGCGTCTATAAAAGAAAGTAAGTGATGACCTCTGCTTTAAAACGTCCGATGTTCTTGCTCCCTTTATATTACCTTCCTAGTGTGCTTCGAATGGAAGAATTTTTTTTTCAAATCCTCAGGGAAAATTCCTCGGGAATATTTAAATCGGACTGTATTGTGTTGTGCGCGCGCTCAATTAATTTTTTTTATAGTGTGTAGGAGTAATTAATTACGCCCAAATAACTTAACGGAACATTCCTAGCAAAATAACGAACATATATGTAGGTATATGAACATTTTCCAAACGCGAACATTCCCAATATTTTCCGAGCGAAACAATGCCATTTTTCCTGTTTGCTTAAGTATGTATATGGTATATCGAAACCTTCATTTCAGCAGCGTGAAAAGACTCTGAAATTCGGCTTTTAAGTTGTGTCACTTTAGCTACCAATATGCGATATAAACCGAAGAACATGCGCCAAACTATGTTGGTCGATAGTAACGATATCATCAATAATCCCATCGATATTGTGCCACCACTAGAAAAATCGCTCAAAATGACAGCACTATCTAAATGATGTGGCGAACAAGAAAGATATCTTTTGTTGAAATTTAAATCATTTAGTAAATCATTTCGTGTTCGTAAATAAAAAACAAAACAAAACAAAAAAATTGTAAATTATCGTGTGCGAACCACAAAGAAAATAATGCAAGATGTGGCCGTCAAAACTAACATATCAAATCACGTTTATTTTAATTTTATTTTATTTGAAGAGCGTTTTCACACTGTCAGACCTGCGAAAGTGTGCTGATCCTAAATGTCAAGGTAATGGTGATGTCCAATTGGAATGGAATGATTCGTAACAAGATCTCTATATCCCATTCCACAGAAATAATATCGACTGGCAAAGCGAAGATCACTTATACGGCAGATGCGAAAGGCAAAGTCTCATTCATAATTAATTCCCCTATTCGTATTCTGTCGAAAAGTTCCGGAACGGATGAAAGTCTTTGGGGAATTCAAGTTGGTGGTCGAAGGGGATATGCACCGAAGGAGTATATTTTAGAAGATAAAATATATGTCAAGGAGAAGGACCTCAATTACGAAGTTCCTGTTGAGGACTTTCAAGAAACTGTTGACAAAACAAATATTAAGCTCAATCCATCTGAAGTTGTAGCTGATCAAACTGTTAAAACTGCAGAGAATCCATTGACTGAGCCCTTAAATAAAGACACAAAGGCCACGCCTACGTCACTCAATGCAATTGAAAGTGGAAATGGAACAACGACAGCTGGCTCGTTAGTTGAAGATGCTAAAATTGTTGAAACCATACGAGAAGTGGTTACTCCTGTTTTAAATAGCTTTGAGGTGATTGATGGCACTGCGATTCCCATTACTGAGGCAGCAGTAATACAGGAAGGAGTAAAAGACGCTGTGAACGACAATAATTCTAAGGATACCAAAGAAGACGTACCAACGACCAAAGCTGACCGCCTCGAAAACAATGAAAAAACAACGAACGAAGCTATTGCGAACGACAAACCAAGCGACACTAAAAACGAAGCAGTGGTAAATCTGCCTAAAAAGGAAGAATCTGAAAAAATCCTTAATGATTTAAATAAAAACGGGAATGAAGAGCGACGTGGGAATGATCTAAAAGATTCGATTAGTTCAGAACCGGAAGAAGCAAGAGTTGAAAAAGAAATCAAAAAGAATCTCGAGCAAACTGAACCGGCTGAAGTAATTAAGGCCGACTTTATTGAAAACTCATTAAATAATACTAAAGATGTGCTTGAATTAAGCAGCGGAGAGATAAGTGCAGGTGCAAATGCTGCTCTCTCCGGCTCTGCTTCAGGTAACGACATTGTGGTGGAAAAACTGGATGGTTTTAATGGAACTGAAGACGCTTCAAATGATGCCTTAGCAAAAGACTTACCAAGTGTTGAGGCTGCTGTGACTACAACTGCAGCAACACCAGTTGAAAGCACAGTTACTCAAGCTGCGACCGCTTTAAATGATGCCTTAGCAAAAGACTTGCCAAGTGTTGAGACTGCTGAGACTACAACTGCAGCAATACCAGTTGAAAGCACAGTTACTCAAGCTGCGACCGCTTTAAATGATGCCTTAGCAAAAGACTTGCCAAGTGTTGAGACTACTGACACTACAACTGCAGCAACACCAGTTCAAAACACAGTCACTCAAAAAACAACAGCTACAAATAATGCATTCTTAAATAACTCGTCAATTTTAAAGACCGTTGACACTACAACTCCGCCAACACTGGTTGAAAATCCAATCACTCAAAATGAGAACACTTCGAATGATATTATTCCAACTGATGACTTGAATCTTACAAGGACTGATGACTCTCCAATTGCGACCGATACCTTCGATAAACCAACCGAAGCAAACCTACAGTCGGAGAATATACATGTTCTTGTTAAAGGCTCTGTAGATACTGGCCTTTTTCCCGACTTGTCAACGAAAGACGACAATCAAGAAGATGAGAATGAAGACGATTATGAAGACAATGATGATGAGAACGACGTTGATGATGAAAAGAGAGATATAAATGTTCCTACTGCTAGTGTAACATCTTTTACAACAATTGCACCAGCTGATTTTACCCAAGCGGGCTATGAGGCGAATCCAAATAAAATTTATTGGAAAGAAGAAGAGCAAGTTGTAACAATGAATCCACATGTAATTGTTGATAGTACTACACCAAATGTTGTAACGAATCCAGGAAATGTGGAAATCGAAACTTCTTCTGCGCCATCTGATTCCATTGTCACGAATACTCTCAAAGTTGAAACAAATACAGTAAAAGCAAAAGAAGAAACGAGTACAATGAAACCACAAATGCCTTCTTTACCGACAACTTTACCGCTTTTCCAAAAGCCCATGCTTGCGCCTTCATTAGTTAATAAAGAAAATCATAACTCACAACATGTTGCCTTAGATAATAAGAATGAACAAACATTCCAAGAGACTGAAACCAAATCTGAAGAAGCGTTGCTGAAAAAACAAATCATTGATTCGGATAGCTCTAAGCAAAAACATATTTCCGAGAGTGAGCAGTCTAATGAAATCTTTGATGCTAATATCGAAGTGACCACTCAGGCAGCTAAGGAAATTGAACCTCCCGTATATATTCCAAAAGAAGAGAAACGTGAAGTTGGACTCTTTAGCACTATACTAGGTACCGTGAATACTTTTGTCAACAAGTTGCGCAAAGAACCAACAAAACCAGAGAGCGATCTAGATGAGGATCTCCAAAATATATTGTTTCCTGACCGTGTTGGTAATAGCATGAGTAATCCAGAAGGTATGTACTTTTTGTTTGAAACAAGTTTTTGAAGATAGATTACCTTCGAACCCAAATCAGTGCAAGTATTTATCGTATCAGAATATCAAAGTGTTTAACCAAGTAATTCCCTAATATTAGAATATCCACATTCTATTTTTAGTTTTTCTATAATCTTTTGATGAACTCCCTTCATCTCTTTCAGCCGACGAATATTGCGAGAAACTCTCTCCAAGTCAATGCCCGCAAACGAAATATTCAAAGCAAGGCTCGCTGCAGAATGAACATTGCCATTTTGATTGGTCTCATATCAATATGGATAATTTTCATCAAATTGTATTGACTCGAGCCTTTGAAATGCGTGAGCTTTTAAGTTGTTTAGCCATTGCTGCCTTAGCGAGCTTGCTATTTCTATTCGGCTACTATTGTTTCTGCAATACCAGTCGAGAGGGTGATCTCATTTCTAAGCTGAATCAATTGGAGCGCAGTTTGTTATCAACACATAAAGAGAATTTAATACTAAAAGATGACTTACTGAAGACACGTAGTAAGCTAACAAGCATTGAAGATACCTCTTTCGGTTCGAATGATATGGTAATGGCGTTGAAAAAAGAGTTGGAAGTCATAACTAGCGAAAAGAATCAATTACAACAGCATGTCAATAGTTTAGAAAAAGTAAGTTTGGCTTTGTATTTGCAAACTATTGAAAATACAATATAATTTTTAATTTTTTTTTTTTTAGGAGTTGGAAACAGCAGCTGAAGCCGGTCTGGAACTGAATAAAATTGTTGCCGAATTGCTTAACAATCAAAGTGGACAAGAGTCAATGATCATGAATAGCGTTGAGGATTTACAAACTCAATTTAATGAACAGCAAAGTGAGTACCAACGTAGGAGAAGAGATTTTGCAATAATCTGTATATGAAACTATTTCTATCATAGAAACCATATTCGAAATTAACGCGAATTTAGCTGAGAAGAGTCGCGAGAACAGCGAATTGCAATTAATGTTGGCCGAGCAAAGTGTACGTTTCAATGGTGAAATCGCATCATTGCAGCAAGATAATGATGAACTTGAGGCGGAAAAAGCAAATCTTCAAACACGTATAGAAGAACTTAAAGCGGAGTTTGAGGCGGACATAACCAAAGCCTTGGAAGGCAAAAATGTCGAAATAAAACGCCTCCAAAATGAAATATTGGAGGTGAAAAATCGTTTTGAGGATATACATAGCAAATGGCAAACCAGCTTAGCTAAAATCGAGGCACTCGAGGATTGTATGAAAACTATGAAAAGGGATCCCGGTATTAAAGTAAATGAATACATCAATGCAGCTAATATAAAGGCCGAACTTCTTGATTTGCAAAAACAACGAACAGCACTGAAAAGCCAACTCGGAACCGAGACGGTATGTACAGAGAAACGAATTTTTTTTTTTTGCTTTAATGGGGTAAAGTTTAATTGATTTAATTTTATAGGAAGCACGTCAACGTGCGGAAAGTAGTCTCAAAAATTGCATAAGCGAGGTGGATAAACTAAAACAGGAATTCCATCAATCGGAAAAGGATAAATTGGAAGCGCAGACACGCTTAGAAGTTTTGTCTAATTATTTTAAAGAGAAGGAAACGCAGCTTCAGAAGTAAGTGTTCATTTCTACCATTAATGTGATCATATTTTATTTACGGGGTATTTTATTCTTAATATAATAGAGAGTTAAGCTTAAAGGAAACTATTTGGCTGAAGCAGCAAGGTGAAAACACAAGCACAGTGGACAGATTGACTGCAATGCAGGAAGAAATTCAATCTCTAAAGTAAATTTTTTATATCAAATTTTATGTTAAACGATAGTGCCTACACTTTATTTATTTCCAATCAGGTCACAAAATGATGCCCTACGTGCTGAAATAGAAGCGCAATCAGCGGCACATAAAGCGCAAACGGGAACATTAGAGAACCGTGCCCATGAGACATGGCTAGCTGCACGTCAGTCGGAGCGTCGCTTTGAAGAGGCACGGGCAGAAGCTGCAGCTTTGCGCCGTAGGTTAACGGAACTTTCTGGCGCAACAAATGCTAGTGAGTACTTCGCATTTTTATATATAGGTTCTAAATCCGTGTTTAAATTAATATTATTCCTCCATTCTTCCATTCAGCATCGGCTGTCGATAGTAAAATTACTGTAACTGAACTTAATAATGCACCGTCGCCCATACTGCCTCCACCTCTTATGGACACTGCCAGCTCACCATTGCTTGGCCGTTTGCCACCCCCTCAATTTATGCCATTCATGGGACCACCACCACCGCCGCCATCGTTCCTAAATCTACCGCCACCTCCGTTTTTATCTCCTGTGGAAATGCGTCCAGCACCATTGGGACGTATGATGTCACCACCATTGGGGCGTTATTCACCACCGCCACCACCACCACCAACAGCTGGGCAACGTGACCGAAATCGAAGTGATTATTATGATGACGATTATGATGATTCCGATGAAGACGATGACGATGATTATGATCGCGAGGAATACGATTACGATTATGACGATGATGAAGATGTATCGCGCAGCCATCGACGTCGGCGACGAAGTGGTAACGGTAGTGATAGTTGGCGAAACAGAAGTTATTCTCCACCACCACCTGATCGCAGCTATCGTTCCCAATCGCCAGCGGATAGCCGCTATAATTATACGGGAGATCGTGATCTCTTATCGACGTATGATACCGACCATAGTCCACCCACAAGCCCTTATGCGAGAGGAGGTGTTAGTGGTGGTAATGTAGGTGGTGGAAGTGGCTCACGTACGGATAATTATGCTCATACAACGCAATCCCCAGGACCTAAAGCTCCTAAAGAATCTACTCATGTCCAGCAGAAATCCAGCAAAGGTATAATTGATGAATCGTGTATGTCTGCTTAGAGGATGTTACTAGTGAATGTGATGATGGAATATTTTGAAACGTTTAATTACGAATTGTGGTCATGTCGTTTTTTATGTTTGGAGCGTGTACTTTTTTTTGTTTTCATTAAAGCTTTTTGCTCTCTTATATTTTCTAAATGATATGAATATCAGTTTTGACTGTTAGAAAGTATGAATGCGTATGGCACAGAAATATCTCCGATATGGTATCAACATTTTAAGTGTCGGTTTAAAGACTTTACTAATGCTTCGTCTTTCTAAAGCAGGAATTATTATTAATAATTAATTTGAAATATCGAAGCCCTATGCTCCGCAAGGAGATAGAGAATGAAGAAGAAGTATTTGAAATATCGAAGTCGAAAGTTTGTCGTTCCACTTCACCTAAAATCTCCAAAAATAAAAAGAAAATTTTATTTCTGTTATTTTAGGTGTAACAAACTCGGATTCGGATAAATCGTACAATTCCACGCATCACAAGAAAGAGGGCAAATCAATGGTGTGATCTTCCTGTTAAGCAAATTTTTATTGATAAGTACACATGTTAGGTGCAGCGCAGATATATTAATTTAATGCATTTTAAGCTGATAATGTAGTTAAATTTTAAAATCACAAAAGCATTTGTGAAATTTGCCAAAACTTCTCAGAAAGCGTAAGCATAAAAGTTTATGAATGGCGTATATAAAAGCGTCTTCGATAAAATAAAGTAATGAAAAGAGAAATGTTGATTAAAAAGGTTAACAACTTCAAACTTCTTAATATATCTATAGGTCATCACATTCATAAGATTTGCGAAGGACGTCCCCAAAGCGGAATACACTAAAAAAAGGTTCAATTTCAATTGAAATATATCAATATATTAATATATTGTGCAACGGCGTTTTTTCTAACTTCCACACCCCTTCACATAACTTTTCACTCGAAAGTCTGCAGCGGAACATGTTTGACCGAAAGGCGCCCATATAGTACAACATGAGAGCCAAACCATAAAACCCATTATGGGAACTCTTTAGATTCTATACTCTTTGCCTAGGGCAACTCCTTCTATGATCTCCCAAGAAATGTGTGGAGGTCAAGCATTCTCGGAGCTAAAAAAAACTTAAGACGCGAACGTGAACGTGAACTCCCAAAAATATATGGAAATCAAGCACAAGTAAAAATAAAACTTTTGGTAAAGAGATCTAGTCCGGACGCAAACTTTTAGTATAGAGATCTAGTCCAGACGCAAACTTTGACAGCTTGTCAAAATCTTGTGTATTCGCTAAGCCTAGTTCAGCCACCAACTGGCATAGCGAATACAAGAAATTTAGTTGTGACATATTTGATACACAAACCAATTTAACCAAGACACAATTTGTGTCTTAGCTAACCACGTAGGTTTTTATGCGGGTCTGCGCTATGCCAGTTGGTGTCTGAACTCTGTTCTTACGTCACGAATATCTGATAGTGGACTTTGAGTGGGCGTAGCACAGAAAGTAGGCGTGGCAGCGTTACGAAGTTAAAATTTTCCGACTTTGGGGCACAACATTAAGCTATGTTCCGAATGTGGGTCCCGTGGGTTCAAAATTGTGGATTTTAGAAAAACCCGTTTTCTGTTTGAGGGGGTTGGGGTGGTTCGATTTCAAAAATTTTTTGGGAATCTCTTAAATCTAGAGATTGAAACGTCCATGCCAAATTTCAAAGCCCTAGGGCAACTCCTTCTATGATTTCCGAAGAAATGTATGGGGGCTAAGCACCTTTTGAGAGTGAAAACACGTTTGAGAGGGCGTAGCACAAAAAGTAGGCGTGACAGCGCTACGAAGTTAAACTTTTCCAACTCTGGGGCACAAGAGTAACCTACGTTCTGAATTTGAAGACCGTGGGTTCAAAATTTTGGATTTTAGAAAACCCCGTTTTCTGTTTGAGGAGGTTAGGGTGGTCCGATTTCAAAAATTTTTTTTGGAATCTCATAGATCTAGAGATAGAAGCGTCCATGCCAAATTTCAAGACCCTAGGGTAACTCCTTCTATGATTTCCCGAAAAATGTATGGAGGTTAAGCGCTTGAACTCCATACATTTCTTGGTAAATCATAGAAGGAGTTGCCCTAGGGCTTTGAAATTTGGCATGGACGCTTCTATCTCTAGATTTTAGAGATTCCAAAAAAATTTTTGAAATCGAACCACCCCAACCCCCCCAAACAGAAAACGGGTTTTTCTAAAATCCACAATTTTGAACCCACGGGACCCATATTCTGAACATAGCTTAATGTTGTGCCCCAAAGTCGGAAAAGTTTAACTTCGTAACGCTGCCACGCCTACTTTTTGTGCTACGCCCAGTCAAAGTCCTCTATCAGATATTCGTGACGTAGGAACAGAGTTCAGACACCAACTGGCATAGCGCAGACCCGAATCAAAACAAACGTGCCTAGCTAAGACACAAAATTTTATTGTCTTAGCTAGACACGTTGTCTGGTTCAGATGCGGGTCTGCTCTTACGTCACGAATATCTGACAGAGGACTTTGAGAGGGCGTAGCACAGAAAGTAGGCGTGGCAGCGTTACGAAGTTAAAATTTTCCGACTTTGGGGCACAACATTAAGCTATGTTCCGAATGTGGGTCCCGTGGGTTCAAAATTGTGGATTTTAGAAAAATCCGTTTTCTGTTTGAGGGGGTTGGGGTGGTTCGATTTCAAAAATTTTTTGGGAATCTCTTAAATCTAGAGATTGAAACGTCCATGCCAAATTTCAAAGCCCTAGGGCAACTCCTTCTATGATTTCCGAAGAAATGTATGGGGGCTAAGCACCTTTTGAGAGTGAAAACACGTTTGAGAGGGCGTAGCACAAAAAGTAGGCGTGGCACCGCTACGAAATTAAATTTTTCCTACTTTGGGGCACATGAGTAAGCTATGTTCCGAATTTGAAGACCGTGCGTTCAAAATTGTGGATTTTGGCACAACCCGCTTTCTGTTTGACGGGGTTGGGGTGGTTCGATTTCGATTGCGATTTCGAAATGCTTGATTTCCATACATTTATGGGAAATCATAGAAGGAGTTGCCCTAGGGCTTTGAAATTTGGCATGGACGTTTCTATCTCTAGATCTATGAGATTCCCAAAAATTTTTTTAAATCGAACCACCCCAACCCCCTCAAACACAAAACGGGTTTTTCTAAAATCTACAATTTTGAGCCCACGGTCTTCAAATTCGGAACATAGCTTACTCATGTGCCCGAAGTTGGAAAAGTTTAATTTAGTAGCGCTGCCACGCCTCCTTTTTGTGCTACGCCCTCTCAAACGTGTTTTCACTCTCAAAAGGTGCTTAGCCCCCATACATTTCTTCGGAAATCATAGAAGGAGTTGCCCTAGGGCTTTGAAATTTGGCATGGACATTTCAATCTCTAGATTTAAGAGATTCCCAAAAAATTTTTGAAATCGAACCACCCCAACCCCCTCAAACAGAAAACGGGTTTTTCTAAAATCCACAATTTTGAACCCACGGGACCCACATTCGGAACATAGCTTAATGTTGTGCCCCAAAGTCGGAAAAGTTTAACTTCGTAACTCTGCCACGCCTACTTTATGAGCTACGCCCACTCAAAGTTCACTATCAGATATTCGTGACGTAAGAACAGACTTAAGATAGAAAACGGGTTTTGCCAAAATCCAAAATTTTTAGCCCACGGTGCTCAAATTCTGAAATTAGCTTACTGTTGTGCCCAAGTTGAAAAAGTTTAACTTCGTAACGATGCCACGCCTATTTTTTGGAGTTCCCCTAGGGCTTTGAAATTTGGCATATTTGCAAATATCTATGAAATTCCAAAAAAAAAAAAATTTTCGCAATCAAATTCGGAACATAGCTTACTATTGTGCCCCAAAAGTTGGAAAAGTTTTACTTCGTAACACTGGCTGAAAAAGGAAAAACGTGTACCTACTTATAAAAAGAAAATCAGTGAAAATTCTTAAAACGATATCAAACTTTATTTATCAATAAAAAAAAAAAATATTCAACACTGCCGATTTAGCTTCGCCTTTTGAAAGGTGTTTAAACTAAGATCATACGGTCACATTTAATTATAAATATATGCTATTTATATACATATAGAGTACATATTTACAGTTCAAACTGACAACGGGAACTTAAAAAACCCTAAATAGTCTGTAGGATAAAAAAAATCTATTTTAAGCGATTTAAGAAATTTAAAACAGTTCTAAAGGCATAAAAACAATCTACGGTTGAAAGCAAGAACCGCTTAAGTCCATATCCATGTTGTGAGGAAAAGGGCTTCGATCGATCAAACAATTTTCCTCTTTCGCGGACTTAAGCTGTTTTGGCTTTTCAACACAACTGTTTTTTTTTTTTTTTTTTGTATTACTTAGAAAGGAGATATCAATACTAAGCGTTTGACAGTGAAGTTAAGTTGAATAGGTCAACACGTCGAGGTTTCAAGTGTCTCATCTTTCACGGTGACAATCGTTTCTTCGGCTTTTCCGCTCTCATCGGGATTTGAACACGTTTCTACTTGTTGTTTTTGTACAGACGGATTTGTGTCTGACTCTGTGGAACTGCTCTGATTGCTACTTTCTGCCTCTTCGTTTTGTATGATACGCAGGCGCCCACTGCCGCTGCCACTCCCGCCGCCACTGCCGTCAGCATTGCTCGCTAAAGAATCTTGATCGGATGGTACCGAAGTCGAGGAGGACCTCGAGTATTTTTGGTCAATAGGTGTAGAGGAGGTCAGATGCTGATGCTGCTGCTGCTGCTGCTGTTGCATATGATGTTGTTGATGCTGCTGGTGCTGCTGCTGCTGTTGTTGTTGTTGTTGTTGCTGAGACAATTGTGGCAGCTGTGTCACCTTGCCCATAAAGGAACGTATTTCCTCAAAATAGGACTCTTCAGCTGGATTTTCGACAAAACGTCGCAGGCCACGCATTCGCTCATTAATGCCAAGTCCCAGGGAAACAGCATCGGTTTCGTGTTTCTTTAGGTGACGATCGAGGTTCGTCTGTTGACCAAAGCACCGTTCGCAGATCTCGCATTTGAATGGTCGCTCCTTGTTATGTATATTCCGTACATGGCGTTGGAGATTCGATGAGATGCTGAAGGAACGTTCGCAGTATTTACATTTGTACGGCTGTTCGCCAGTATGGGTGCGTAGATGTCGGGTAAGATTCGCCGAACGCGGAAAAACTTTCCCGCAGAATTTGCATGTATAGCGATCTTTATTCTTGTAGGATGATGCCGTCGATGACGTTGAAGACTGTGACGTCGATCGATTGTAGGTGTTCGTTGAATTCGTCTTAATATTGTTGCTGGCATTGGTGGAGTGCTGTTGGCGCCCATGCGATAGTGGCGTGTTATTTTGAGCGGCATTATGCAGCATTAATGCTTTTGCTGGACTATCAGTCCGTTTGAGAGCCTCACTTAGTACAGTTGAACCTGATTCGAATTGAAATTCCGGTGATGTTGCATTCTCGGGTGGTACACCCAGTTGTTGCAGTTGATTGGCTAGCAATTCTTTTTTCAACGGCGGCAGAAACGGAAATGCGTTTGCCACCGAAGAGGGTGGTCGTGGCAGTACAAAAGGATTCCGATAGGGTAGTGGGATCGCTTTAGCCATGGCTTCAAGTAGCGTTGGATGCAGCGCTGCGCCCGGGAAGAGAACACGCTCCGCGCTTAGCTGCAATGCTGCAGCATCGGACGTTAATGCTGCACGCGATCCGCGTCGTTCACATTTCGCTGCGAGATCACGTAGAGTGCGGAGGCGTTTCTTATTCAGCTGATGCTCGGCACTTTCGAAGCCGGTTAGCTCCGTATAGAGGGCGTCCAAGCGGCGATTGTGTTGATAGTCGGAATTGTTGTTGAGCTCTTTTTCACTAGAATTGTTGCCTTGCATGCATTCGGTGTTGTTACAATTCGCTCGTGCGTTCGTTTCCGGAGCAAATAATATCAAATTACTATTCTCATCCTCTACAAGGGATTCACCACTATCCCGATCGGCGAGGACATTGCGTTTACATGCTAATCGCAGATCGAGCGGCTGGTCATAACTACTGCTGCGTTTTCGAGGCTTTGTACCGGGTTTTGGACTATGAACGTTGTTATTGTTGTTGCTGCTGCTGTTTTGTTGTTGTTGTTATTATTATTATTATTATTATTATTGTGGCAGTGACTTTGGTAGTTCGATGATGTCGAAGATGATGTTGAGGAAACCGAAGAGGTTGAGGTACGAGCTGTCGATGACAGATCATAAGGTACATGTGATGCGTATGTTGTTGGTACTAGACCTAATATTGGGTAAACGGACCCTTGTTTTGGGCTAGGAAGCATTTTTCTTGGAGAGTGATCCTTTTCTCTCATCACTGATCAGTTAACGATCTAAGCATATATACAGTTGGTGCACTGGATCGACGATTGCGTTATTAATTCATTGCTGATTTTAAGAATTCTTGGTCATTTGAAGCGTTTTTTTTTCGTTATAGCGACGGGATCTGAAATGAACAAATAAACGGTTTAAATTGAGGAATTATCAGAGTATTGAAAAGAAAAATGAAGAAATGCATTTTTTCGATAAAAGTCTATTATTCAATATCTTGAGATTCTCTGTCGGGCGATGCACAAATAGAAAAAAACTATTTCACGTTGGATGTATCTAAATCAATAAAGATGGAAATTGTTTTTTTTACGCCCCATATTTGTATTGATATTGATCTGTTGGCAGCATGAATTCTATTCTCTTTTATGATGTTATTTAACGGCACATTTTCGGAACGAAAATCTATGTACATTTCGAACTTTCCAGTCATGTCACTTATTTGCTTAGGTGTTCACGTATAAGTTCACCATCGACGCGGCAACCATCCAGAAACATTTTGACTTCAAAATAATTTTGAATTAAGCATTAGAAAAACAGGAAAGAGCAATTCGGAGACGGACGGACAATCGGACGAATTAAAATTGATTCAATTGATTCAAATTCAGCTTCAATTTCACTTCAAACCATTTTGTTTTTGGCTGTTGATAACAGTTTTGATTATTTGGTTAGTTATATTTGTTTTAATGTATTTTGGGAAATGTCAATGAATGGGGCGAAAATATTTGTCAACTTTTAGCACAAATTTAGGCAAAACACTTACGCACGTTCAAATGCAGAATCGTTGCAGTGAAGCTCAGCCCATGGGAATTCAAAATTGATTCTTCATGATTTCATTATTTTGTTCTTTCACGATTTCATTATTTTGCTCTTTCATTCTTTCGTTCTTTCATTCTTTCATTCTTTCATTCTTTCATCTTTATTTCATTCTTTCATTCTTTCATTCTTTCATTCTTTCATTCTTTCATTCTTTCATTCTTTCATTCTTTATTCTTTCATTCTTTCATTCTTTCATTCTTTCTATTCTTTTCATTCTTTCATTCTTTCATTTTTCATTCTTTCATTCTTTCATTCTTTCATTCTTTTCATTCTTTCATTCTTTCATTCTTTCATTCTTTCATTCTTTCATTCTTTCATTCTTTCATTCTTTCATTCTTTCATTCTTTCATTCTTTCATTCTTTCATTCTTTCATTCTTTCATTCTTTCATTCTTTCATTCTTTCATTCTTTCATTCTTTCATTCTTTCATTCTTTCATTTTTCATTCTTTCATTCTTTCATTCTTTCATTCTTTTCTTCATTCTTTCATTTTCATTCTTTCATTTTTCATTTTTCATTTTTTCATTTTTCATTCTTTCATTATTTCATTTTCATTTTTCATTCTTTCATTTTTCATTTTTCATTCTTTTCATTCATTTTCATTCTTTCATTCTTTCGTTCTTTCATTCTTTCATTTTATTTTCGTTCTTCATTCGTTTCATTCTTTCATTCATTTTCATTTTCATTTTCATCTATCTTCATTTCATTCTATCTTCTATTCGTTTTCATCTTCATATTCATGTTCTTTCATTCTTTCAATTATTCATAGTTTTATATTCATCGTTCAATTCATACGATTTCATGAATCCTTTATTCATTCTTATACTCACATTCGATCCAATCATTCAATAATGATTTCAATCAATCATCATATCAATCAATCATCAATAATCAACATCATCAATCAATCAATCAATCAATCAATCAATCAATCAATCAATCAATCAATCAATCAATAAAGTAAATAATCACGCAACTATCAACTCATACCTTCATTTATTCCTTCATTCACTCATTCATTCAATCAACGAAGCAGTCATTCATTCAATAAATGATTGCTTTCATTAATCAATCTCCCAGTTAGTGCATATTGATTTGAGTCGTAATATAATGCAGACGCATTCTTTCAAGTGACAATTTCACAAGAAAACTTCCCACCGATTTGAATCGTTTGAATGCCTTTTTTGTCATTAAACTTATTGCAAATCTTCTGTTCCCATCAAAATTAAAACTTTTAGAGCAAGAAGAAGAAAAAACCTCCAAAAGAAAAATTCAGCAATAGTTTTCTTTTGCCAACTTGGCACATAACCTTCCTCCAAATAGGTACCTACGTGAAAAATTTTCCCAAAGCCTTTTAGCCATGCTCGACAACAAAATCGCGTTAATCACCAACTAAATGACGAACATTTTTCATTTAGTTTTCCATTAAAAAGGTCTTGAAAAATCGCATCTACGAGAAGACGAACGCTACGCCTCCCACCCACATGGCCGTGGGTATGTTTCGTACCTTCGAATGTAATACATATGTATGTATGTATGTACGTATATGTGCAAGCGGCGCGAAGCGGCAGTCACATTAAGACGTTTGGATAACAAATTTTTGCTGTCAGTTATCGGCGAAGCAACTGTGCAACCGTCAAGTCGGCTAAGAGACAAAATAGTTTTTTGTTTCTTGTTTTTTTTTTTTTTTTTTTTTGTGTGCCATCATCTAGAGACAATGGAGCAACTGTTGTTCTTATTGTTGTTGTTGCTGCCGTTGTTAGTCGCAATGTTGTGCAACACAACAGACAGCAGAAGCGACAAGTGCTAAAGCGTTCTAAGGTCATGCGGCAATGCAGGTTGATGCGTTCAAAGTGCTCATAAAATGCTTCAAGCTTTTATTGTTGTCATTGTTTGTTGTTGCTGCTGTTGTTGTTGTTTTGTTGTTCCAAATCGTTTTAATTTTCGTGAAAAAGTCTCACAGCATTTTACCCTCGCCAAAACATCGCCGATGTGATAAATACGATCGCTGATGTCCGCCGACTTGAATCAACTGAGAGATCCAACTGAGGAATTGGCTTCAAATTTGATTTTGTTTTGGTTCTAAATGCAAATCTCTTAGAATTTTGTCATTCTCTGGCGGTGATGCTGATGGCTTAACATATGTATGTATCTGTGCCTCTGTCTGATATTGTCCAAAAAGACCGGATGTTGCTGTTTGTTCGTGCATTGGGAAATGAAGCACACTTCATTTGTTTGAATCGAGAACACCGAGAAGAATGCGTGCTATCGTCCCATAAGTGCCGTGGAAAGTAAGCCAAATTCCGTCCCCAATGGCCCCTTCACGCTCGCATTTAAAGTATATTCTTGTATTTGTTTGTATGAGCGTGTGTGTGTGTGTGTGTGTGTTTTGCAGCAGCACTGCTCCTGTCAGCTCTATTATTCACTAAGATTCAGTTTCAGATCTTGTTAGTAACGACAAATTAGCCATTAAGCGGCATGACGTGATGAATGGATTACCGCATTCACGTACGCTCGTCGTTCACTCGTCAGTTGTGGTCGCTCGAAATGTAGATTGCAATCGTCAAGAAATCGCCTGAAAGTTTTCCAATTTGCAGTTTTAATTAAAAATGAAAAAGCCCAAAGAGCGCGAGGAAAAGCGAAAAGAAAGAAAGAAAGACGGAGAGAGAGGGGGAGAGAGTGAGATCGAGAGAAAAAAAAAACCAACGAAAGACAACCTCCTGAACAGTGGGGGAGCATCTGTCAGGTGAGGTTAATTTTGGGGCAAGAGTTTTGAAATTGGATTTTCTTTTCGTTAATCTTTGAATTAAATGGATGAGCATCTTAATCTTTTACCGTTAGAAGTATTAGAGACCATGCCGTGATTGCTCCAAAAAGAAGAGAGGAAAAATTGTATCCTGCTGACAGAAAGTTCGACTAGTGTGGAAGAAAGCCATTTCGATTCATAAGAGAAATTTTTATTACGTTGAGTCTACACAGAAGGGTTATAAAAAGATATCAGTTTATGGTATGAGGAATGTTTTTGGTATTAAATAAAAGGGGTATATAATATGTAGAGGTACATAAAGGGTGGCATTTTGTCACAAAACAGTCGATGTCGGAAAATTTAACCCTTTACCGCATAAGACCTGTCCGATTTTGCTAAGTAACATTGTTTTTTCGAGTCCGTTTCGTCAACGCGATCGCGTCCTTTTTAATCAATATTCGCAACCGTTCGCCGTTCCTTTCGTTGGTGCCATGAGTGCGTTTCTTTTTTTTCGAAAAGTTCAGTTAAAAGCTAAGTGAAGTTTCGAGAAACTTCTGAACAATGAATTGTCATTAAGTTGGAACATTACTCTTAGAACCAAGCTAGCTTGCATGCGCTCGGCGGTTTTTTTTTTTGGCTACAGGCTATGCCTATAAGCTCGTCGCCATCATCACCTCCTTCAGTGCCAGCAGGAGGAACATTAGTGACAGTAGAGCTGGAGAACTATCGATAGTTGCGATCATGAACAGTCTCGATAGTCAAATCAATCAAGCATGTTTGAGCTGTTTAACATTTAAATATGAATCATTTGAAAGTTTTAAATTTTAACAAATAATGGTGGTCCTATAATAATTTAATAAGCTACTGTGCATAAGTATCCTTCCTCATTTAATATCACGTGGTAATATACAAGAAGCCGAATTTTAAAACCTTTCTTACTCAATTCTCCATACATTCTAACCAGCCCTGATGCTAGGCAGTATTTTGGTGACTCTTTTCCTTGGATATTGAAAAAAATCTCTTTATTTCTGTTTTCTTTAGGATTAGGAGTGATCAGTAAAAATCCCTTGTACACATTTGAAGTGATTTTTGGTTAAAGGTAAAATCGAAAAATTCTATCAAAACGGAAAAAACCACTCGTTCTGGCATCAGTGCATAGAATAAAATGTCAGCATGACGCCTATAATTCTCATTTGGTTTGATAGAATGGGGCACTTAAGCAGTGTTGCCAACTCGTCAGATGGAAAAAGCGCTGATTAATTTTGAAAACGCGCTAAAAAGCACCGGAAATCAATGATTCCCAATTTCAAATTTCAAAAAGCGCTAAATCAACCAAAAGAAAGCGTTTTTGGAAGGGAACGTGTTGTTTTTCTAAAAAGATCATAGTATATTTTGATGTTTTTTATATTTTTCTTTGAATATTTATTATAAAACAAATGATTAAATATGCTTCTAACAAGTCTGCTTTTAGATTAGAAACGATGCGACTAGGCACCGAACAACTCTCTCTTTCTTTCCAATGTACACTTAAAAAAACCTCTTCAGGGAGATATTTCTAAAGCCGACGGAATGAAAGTCATTCAAAAGAATTCTGTCCTGGCCCACTTAAACTCCTCGATTCCTTGATGCAGCCCGCTGGACAAATGTTATATTCGTATACCCTTCTTATATGGGACCCAAAAGGGTAAGGAGATACAAGCTATCATGAGTTTTTAGTTGCCTTCCGACACACACCGAAGCAGAAAACTATTTCGGAAGAGGTTTAAGGCATAACAAAACTATCCACCGAGATCATTTTCTCCATCCCCTTTGTAATTCCCCATATTTCGAGGGGGGCTGGAACCTCCAAAATCACCCTCCGAATACGCTCATAGTTCCCTTTGATGGTATTCGTCCTGAAAACTAATTTCCAATCGTTATTTCCCTCCAAATGCAAAACTACCCCAAAAAATTGTACTTTTTTTCAAAAAATTCCTACAATTCTCACTGAATTCATGATTTCGGAAACGTATATAAAGCATTGATTTGAAGAAATTCTCAGTCATCTCAGTAGAGCTGGAGAGCTATCGGAAGGTATATTTTAAGATTTAAACACCATCAACACCATCAACACCATCAACACCATCAACACCATCAACACCATACACACACACCATCAACATCACCATCAACCCACCACATCACACATCCATCACCATCACACATCATCACCAACACCATCACACACACCATCAACACCATCAACACACACCATCACACCATCAACACCATCAACCCATCAACACCATCAACACCATCAACACCATCAACACCATCAACACACACATCAACACCATCAACACCATCAACACCAATCACATCACCATCAACACCATCAACACCATCAACACCATCAACATCCATCACACTCACACCATCAACACCATCAACACCATCAACACCATCAACACCATCAACACCATCAACACCATCAACACCATCAACACCATCATCACCATCATCACCATCATCACCATCATCACCATCATCACCATCATCTCCATCATCACCAACCACAGCACCACCACCATCATCATCTCCAACCTCACCATCATCATCACCATCAACAACATCAACACCATCATCACCATTTTCATAACCATCACCACCACCATCGTCATCACCATCATCATCACCAACCTCAGCATCATCACCATCATCACTATCATCACCATCATCTCCATCATCACCATCAACACCATCAACAACATCAAAACCATCAACACCATCAGCACCATCAAAAAACGAAAAAAACCCCTCGTTATGGCATCAGTGCATAGAATACAATTTTAGCATGACGCCTATAATTCTTATTTCGTTTGTTAAATGGGACAATTAGGACTCGCAGAATTTTTGAAGATGTCTTATGACGTGACGAAGCAAGAACGTGTGTAAGTTTGTCTTATTTATTGGCTCGATAGTTTGATATTCGATAGTTTCGATAGTCGATAGGTTCCATAATCGATATGTTCCATAATCGATAGTTTTAATAATCGATAGGTCCAATAATCGTTTTTTTCAATAAAAGGTAGGTTCAATAATCGATAGTTCTATAACAGATAGATTGTTTAATCGATAGTCAAAATTATCGATAGGTTCAACAATCGATAGTTTCAAAGATCGATATTTTCGATAATAGTTTACAGAATCGAAAGATAAGTTTTCGAGCGGCTTTGGCACTCATCTAAATAAAGGAATTTTTAGGAATCTGGCCATTTAAAAAAGAAGAAAGCCCTCTGCCACCGTCAGCACCACCTTTCCAATGCTTCAAAAACCATTGATGTTTTCGACAGTTTGAAACTATCGATAGTGCTATCGATTGTTTCTCCAGCTCGTAAGTAACAGCCATAACGTCAGCCTCCTCATCATGAGCGAAAACATCATCAGCATTCCTAAGGTACATACGTGGCAGTGCCGTAGCAATTCTGTTTTGCGTGAGGGGAAAAATTATTTTTCCAATTTGCGTGGGGGAAAAAAATAATTTTTTCAATTTTATTCATGGGCAAAAACAAAAATGCGTGGGGGAGCAAAGCCCCCTCTTGCCCCTATGGTTGCTACGGCACTGATACGTGGTCGTTTCCCCTCTATACTTTTACTTTTCCTTTGCCGAATTTTCTGGTCGCGAGACCATTTACCAAGCTGGGAACGCAATAGAACCCAACAAAAACCCGGACAAAAAAAAAACCGGAAACATATGATATTTGTTAATGGAAAACGATATACTTATATGTAATTATTTTCGAAGTCCGAACAAAACCATTTACCGCATTTTTCACACCTTTTTGATATATCATCCAGTAAAGGGTTAGAAAAACCATTCACAGCGGAAAATTTTGTAGCCATTTATTAAATATTTCATGCAGTAAAAGATTAATCCATGCTAACCGGGTCTAACTTTTCTTGTGAATACCCCTTAAAACTTTTTCTCC
Source organism: Chlorops oryzae (assembly GCA_020466095.1). Taxonomy (NCBI): domain Eukaryota; kingdom Metazoa; phylum Arthropoda; class Insecta; order Diptera; family Chloropidae; genus Chlorops; species Chlorops oryzae. The sequence continues at coordinate 86,291,626 of CM035807.1, forward strand.
ATTTTAAAAATTCTAGAATTCTCCAAAAAATCGAGTCCGTCAACTAAAGAGAAAGTAAGTTAAATATTTACATCTAGAAAAAAGTATATTTCAATGATCTGACAATTTGAGCTTGACATAAGAAAATCGGCAAGTACCAGAATTGCAAAAAAAATTTTTTTATTTTTTATTTTCAGGGATTTCGCATTCCAATATGTCTCCATGATTGGAAATTTAGCATCTCGAGCTCCCCCACTATAAAGTCTTTCTCCCCTAAGCATCCGCTTACGATCTGGAATTCCTTTAGTTTAGTGGAGATTACCTTAAACTGGCAACATTGTATTGATTTAAGACGCATTGCTCTCTTCCTGAGCAGGTAGGTCAATGCTTGAACCAGCGCTGCCAGGTTGAGAAATTTTGTTCACGCTTTTAAATCATATCTTGAACCAAAAACTTTTTGAAATGCTTAAAAGACATTTTACAAAAAAAAAAAAAAAAAAAAAAAAAAAATTGAACAAAACGATTTTTTAGAAAGTTTCGGGAAAAAAATATGAATCATCATTCTGGCTGCACTGGCTGGAACATACTAAGTGTCAACACTCAAGAATTCAATAAGAATTATAAAGAGTTTCGTTATAACATTTAATTATAAGGGATTCGACATATCTCCGTTACTTATCGTCTCCAAAACCTGGTTTAAAGGTATGACTATTGTTGAAGAACTTATTGAAATAGATTAAATCACAAGAGCTTGACAGTCCCATACCCCAAGAGTAGTGTAATATCACATCAAGCACATCCTTAAGGATAAGCCAAAATGGGGATCAGTTTTAATTCTCCGGAGATGATTATAGATTCATTTCGAAACAGGGCCTGGAGATACAAAGAGAAATTTTTTATTTTTTTAACTCATTCGCTTTCGCTGGTTTAAAAAAATCCCTTCTTTCATGCGAACAACAAGCGACATCAAAGAAGAACTGGGGGTCAACAATTTTGACAGAAACAAAATGCCGTTTGTCTTCATTAACGGTTGAAACTTTTGTTTCTCCTGTTAAGTATTTTTGTTTTTTTGTTTTTGCCATGCTAACAATGAGTCCGCCCTGTACACCAATCAAGTGGAAAAAACTGTGAACAGTGAAAATCATTGCCTTTGCTGTTATTGTTGTTGTTTGATGTTGTAGTAGCTGATGTGACGATTATTTTTATTGTTGTTTTGTTGTTGTTGTTGTTGTTTTTGTTGTTATTGAAGTTGCACTTTTCGTCATGTTTAAATGATTTCAATTCACTTACGGCAGTGAGCAATGGTTTTAGTGAGCAGCGACAGCGACTGCAACAGCCGCAGCCCATTAGCATCACCGGTAAATTCATCAGCACTGAACATTCAACTCTGAAAACTATCATCAACCGTCCACCAGCGTTAATTCCAGTCATCATCAACTTTTCTTCTTGGCGACAGTTACAGTTACAGTTACCAAAACAACAACAACAGCAACAACAAAAACCATTAAATTCAACGCATCTTGCATTTCACTGTTTGTTGTTGAGCAACTTCAAATGGAACAACTGAAACAACAAGCATAATCAACCGCAACAATGAAAAACGAGAGTAATCCATAAGAAGTGCTTACGAAAACGAAAATGAAAATGAATAAAAAAAAAAGAAATATTAAATAAAAAAAATAAATACTAAGACAAAAAGGAAAAACGTCCCCGCGCACTGAAATGGAAAATTAAAAACTTTTGTTGGATTACATCAGCGCCAGCGCCAGCGTCAGCAACAGCAACAGCGTCGAACCAACGTAGTCAACCATTGAAGCTAAGTGACAATAGTGCCAGTTATTGATGATGATCAACAATACGTTGGTTAGCTAGAGCCGATGACGATGGTGGCGATGTCTATGAAGCAGGATTCCATGAAGACACAAATCTAACATCAACCAAACAACGTCAGCAGCTGATGAAGCTGCAACAAAGAGGCTTTTTTTTTTTGTGTGGTGTTTTTACTTTCCTCTTCTGGAGCTAACAAGAAATGCGAAACTTGAAACCGCAAAGACGCAAAATAAGCGATCCAGATCCAAAGATGCCGCGCTACAATTTCTTCATGTGACAGCTGCCGCTGTTGAATTTGTTGCAGTCAACAACAAACGTTGATGTTACCTACCATTGCTGCAGGTCTAACCATCTATTGTGGCTTTATTTCGCTTCGCTACGCTACGCTTTCCTACTATCCACTCTAAACACAATCGTATGATTGCAGGCTTTTTCCAGAGTGGACAAGTGCTGTGCACAAATCGCGTCTGGTCGTTGCTATTGTTGTTGTTGTGCCACCGCGCCAGATTTCACCACTTCACCACTTTATCATCGTTTTAACCGTAACCAAGAAACGATCACCACACTATTGAAAAGTGAGAGTGACATCGGAAATTGTTTCTATTTTCACAAAAACCAAAACAAACAAAATGAAAGAAAAAATTTCAAAAAATATATGTATATACTTATAAAAAAAACCCCAAGAAAAGGAAAAACTCAACGAGCTCAACAGACTCCTGGCGATAGTGGCTAACGTTGAGCTTGATGATAGTGAATCGTACGTAGCCTTAACGTACTGAATGAATGTCGAAAAGTGTAACACCAACAAATTTTTTCCCCTCCCCTCATTTTCGCCTCACTTTCTCAACAAAGTGAAGTTAGCTTGGCATTAGCGATGGCAACGAAAGCCATCCAGTCGTCCAGTTGCCAGCCAAACGGTGCGACAGCTACGTAGATAGTAGCTCCATAGTCCGAATTAGTTTGCGCAGCATCCTCCACACATATTGCAATAATTTCTTGGCTAACTTGATAGTCTGGTTTCTGGTTCGATTTTGCCGTTTGCCACCGATGTCTTCGAGCTCGGCGATACAGTTTTCGCTTGTCGCAGCAATATATATACATATATAATTTTTTTTCTGCCCGCTGCAACCATGCTGCGTCGCATGCGAATCTAACGAATCTATATCAATGCGCTTGATAGATACAACGGCTTTTTTTTTTTCTTTTTTGACAGTCTTTTCCTATGCAATATTTTCATTTTCATTTTCGATTCGATTCGATTTCGATTTCGAATCCGATTACGGGGAAGTTCAGTGGTCAGTATTTGGCATCGTATTTTATATCAGTTCGACGTAATCGACCTCAAGGTGCAAGTTTTTTTTAAAAGCTCGCATGTTGACATGCAGCATTCGTGTTTCATGTTCGCTGCTGTGCTCATTTATCCTAGAAAAGACACCTTTTCGGAGATTGCCAATTTTAATACAGAAGTCATTAACTGCCTTCTCGATTAGATTTCGATAGCATACTTAATTTGGGAAATAAATTTTCTTACAATCGAAACACCTTAAAATTGACTGAGCGATTTTTAGATAAAGCCGGATGCAAAAATCTACTCCAAAGATGCTCTCAAACATTTTGTGGATGAAAAATGGAAGGTATTTTCATATCAGTTTTTCCTTTAAGTGTTTTACTTTCAAACAGTAGTCTCTGTTGCAATGTGGTTTTTAGGGTGTAGTGTAAACAACTTAAATTAAATCCAATTAGTTCTTGGGGTAATTCCATGTGAAACGGCCCTACAGGTCACAAACATCGTGGTCATTCTGTGTAGATGAAATGGTGATTCAATGCCAAAACTTTATTAAAAATTTTTGAGATCCTTGAGCGTTACATCCTTTTTATACCCGACACACTTCATGTCGAGGGTATATTGCGTTTGTGTGGTTGTGTGTGACACCCAGAAGCACTCGAGAAAGAGCATAAAAACAATCTTTAGAAATGATCAGCGTCACCAGGAGATTCGATTTAGCCAAGTCTGTCTGTCTATCTGTTTGTATACAGTTTTCTTATCGAAGGAGTTGAGCTATCTTGACGACATTTGGATGCGTATTGGAAAAGGATATAAGTAAGATGAAGTTCGAGAACGGACTGGATCGTACCATTATTAAGGGTGCCTTCAATACAAGGGTCTGCTACAAAAATCCCAAAACTGCCCCAAAATCGGAGTTTTTCGAGATATTTCTGTGAAATTTGGAATTTGAGCGTATTATTAAACCTCCACTACCTAACTTTTTGTGTGTCAGGTGCGCCTGACTATATCACCCTTACTTATTTTCATTACAAATTTAATATTTCTGACCTAGAACCAATAATTTTATTGCTACGTGTGTGACCAATATTATGGCTAGCCAAATAATTCAAAGAGAAATAAAAGATCACGCCTGAAGATGCTGGCCTAGGTCGACGAAACGTTGGAAAAAAAGTGAAATAATCGTTGAAAGAGGGAACCTTTAATCTCGCAGAAGCAGACTCACATAAGTAAGATTAAAAAACACAAATAACATAGAGCATAGAGAAAATTTTTAAAAAAATAATACGCAGCATTCAACAGAATGTCCTTTTATTGATAACCAAGGTTCAGGTTGGGAAGGAAATGAAAATAAAAACGTTACATTTTGAAACTACTTATTTTGTATCCAATCTTGACCCTCTCATCTCTTTGAGACATTCGAAAAGAGTTTGAGACAACGCATTAGGGAAAATCGCGCAGATCACTGAATGCCTAAGAAGCGAAAAAGTATTCGAAAAGTATGATAGTACCTATCCTTTGCCCTGAAGAGCTAAGTATGGTAGTTCTCGAGATTCCAAAGGCTAAGTCTTTCGATCGCCCAAGGTTTCAAGAGCTAACAGACTGATGGAGTACTGGTTTGATTAAAGTATTCACAGTCGAGTCTAGATAGTCTGAACCCAAATTGAGTGAACACCTAGATAGTATCTACTGAGACTTGTGCCTTGATAGTGTGAACCGTCTGGATAACATGAACATACCTTTAAAAAATTTCTTCTCTCTATCCAGAGTCGACTGTATTCCTCCTTTCGAATCTCTGAAAGCAAATCAACATTTTTCTAATATAAAAGCTCCTCAAAATGTAGATTTCTATCACATTTATATATACAAAAAAACAAAAAACAAAAAAAGAAACTAAAGTATAAAAACAAAATCGCTCATTCAAATTATGGCAAATGAACTCGTAAGTGCGGTATTTACTTTTAATAGTTGCAATAGTAGCATTCGCCTTCATAGCCATAGCATCCACAATCTATTGCCGTCACTGCTGCTGGTATAGCCGCAGTTAATTCCAATCTTTATTGGTTCATCTTTCCTCAAAATAGTAGCAAAAGCAAAAAAAAAAAACTCTTTGCATGAACACCGTAAACAGCAAAGCAAACCCAACGGAAGTAGGAGGCAGTTACGTTGCATTACTGTGGACTCTCACAAAACATAAAATTATGAAGACCATCAGCGGACGAACGAGCTGAAATGCAGCATACTTATAAACGAACGTCTTGGCTCAATTGGAAGTCCTGAACTGAAGAGTGTGCCTGCAACGGTAACGAAAATAGACCCAATACAAATAGTCGATAGTATTGACCATGCCACAATTGTGCTGGAATTTATTGCCTTCCTGAGCACATGAACCGGGTGACGACGATGCATTTCGATGGTTGAGGCATGGCTTTCATATATATACACACACATACATACGTACGTGTGCCTACCTACCGATCGCATATGGGGATAGTTAGTGTAAAAATGGCCAGAGAAAAATTTTGTATGCGCGCTTCGCAGAGCTTTTTCTGTGGTCTAACGAAGTTTTAGCTTTTTTTTGGTTTTCCGATCGATCGTGATTGCGGCAGATGCAGCTTGCAGCAAATGTTTTCCAATTTTCCGTTGCTACGCAAGGATTGCATATTAATGTTTGCCAGTCCGCTGCCACCGATCTCAATATCAATAGCATCATCACCACCAGCATCATCGTCAGTACCACCACCACCACCACCACCACCAACAACGGCTTCTGCATTGTATTGACAGAAACAACGCGCGAGTGCTGACGGTAGCCATCGCTTATTGTGCGGTGAATGCTGCAGATGCTACACTTTTACTGCAATTGGAGCACTTTCACTTTACCTGCTGGAATTTCATTGAAATTTTCTTGTTTATTTTTCATCATTTCATACAAACGACATATAAAAAGGCATTAGTAATCAGGCTGCATTCACAACGTTTCGATGACATGATGATGACGTTGATCGGCTTTGTCATCAACAGCTCAAGGTGTTATGCTTCATATAAAAATTCAATTGCAATTCATTCACTTCCCTAAGATCGATCGTCTTTAAAACCTGATTGTTCGAGGAAGAATGACTATTTCAAACTGACGGAAAGATATATCGCATATATACATTCATACATATTTGCACACAATTATATGTAACTCAGGCGCGCAGCCAGGATTGTCAATTGTGGGGTTCGCAGAAATTTTTCTAAATTTTCTTTGTGTTTTATTTTCGTAAAAAGTCTTACAAAATAGATAATTAGAATAATTTACATAATATATTTTACATTTTTATAAGGTGTACAAAGTAAAAAAAGTATTTTCGAAGGAACTTATTCAATTTAAAGTCAATGTTAAGTCTTCGCTATGTTACAATTATTTAGTATGTCCTCTCCTGGGAGTAAGATCTTGCTGGAGGGTCTAAGGCATTTAACCTTGTTTGTATTGTAATTAAATAAGTTTTGGTCGGCGAGAGTGAAAACGATCTCATTTCACTGGTTATTGGAAAGTAGCAAATAGTAATAAATTAAAATATTTTGAAAATCTTTTTACAAAATTTATAGCGTCAAACACTGTTTTTGGCTTCATTTTTTCTAAATTATTAATTATTATACCAAACAGTAGCTCCATTTTTGAACATCAAATTCCTCAAATATCTATAAAACTGAAAGTTTTAAATTGTCTAAAAATCATCAACTTTGCAGTACGCTTTGAGGAATAAAACTTGAAACAAGCAGTACATCCTGTTTTGAAACATTTTAAGTTGACAAAAAGCATCCACAAAAGGTAAATAGGGAAATCGATAATAATTTCAACCTTTTAGTATGAAAAGTGCTTCGTGGCTAGATGTGCGGCCTAGGTTTTTGCAAAATAGTCCGTTGTAAAGCTTCTTTCACGTTTTTAAAAATTTCGAAATTCTCCCACTTACTTCTTAAGTTGAATATTTCAAGCAAATTTAGGACAAAGCATATTTAATAATTTTTCTTGAAATTTTACAAAACAAATGTAACTAAAAACTGGTTTATACAATAAGAGATATAGAAATCGCCTTTTTGTAAGCATTTAATAATTAGACTGATTGACGCATTTTGTACTTCAAAAACTCAAGGTGTTAGCTTCAAATAATATCAATTGAAATTATTACACTTCCCTAAGATCGGACGTCTTTAAAACCTGATTGTTCGGGGAAGAATGACTATTTCAAATTGACGGAAAGATATATCGCATATATACATTCATACATATTTGCACACTATTATATGAACTTATGAGCAGTACTCGTATGTATATGTTTGGATCCGTAAATGAGGCGAGCGGAGCGTCGAGTTATCTATGTGGCTTAAAACAAAGACCTCTGCTGCAACTAATCATGGGAACTTAATAATTGAATCGATAATTACAAGGAACTCATAAGTCACTGGAATAGAAATATTCAGGAATCAATTAAAAATTGCTTCATGCTTTAACCAACGAGTTTTAAAGGACTTTTTTTATACCCAGCGTAAGCAGGGTATATTAGTTTTGTGCGGATCTTGTAACAGCTAGAACCAAGCTCCGTAGATAGATACAAATATGTATATCCTTGGTCAGGATCGAAAACTGAATCGATTTATATATTTACGTCTTTCCGTCCGTGTGTCCATCCGTCTGCCCGTTTATCTGTGGTCGGATCCCCTTTCAAACGGCTGGACCAATCACGTCGAAGTATGGTACCCAGCTATGTTGAGCCCCGAGAACGATCCTAAGTGAAAATGGGCGATATCCGCCGACTGCGACGTTCAAAAATGGAGATTTCAACCGAAGTAAAAAGCGTAGAAGATTCAAATTCGAAATATAGGTTGACGAAGGCGATTGAAAAGAGAAAAATTGATGTGGTCCGCCGACTGTCACGCCCATAAACATTAATTTTTATAACTTCTGTACGAAATGGCAAAATAAAGTGGGTCAACATTGCCGAAACGCTGGGTATCTATACCAAAGTAGGGCTTGAACGGCCTTAGATTTCTTTCTAGTTTATCCTTAATTCAGCATTGAAGAGGAAGTAATGTTTTACCTTATGTGTTCTTTTCCCCAAAAAAACGCATCTACCCTTAGGGAACCATTTTCAGGCAAAAAATGTATGTTGGAAAAGAAATGACTTCAGAGGTTTTTGAAAAGACCAATTCAATTGTAAGTACATGGAACTAAATGCGCTTAAATTTAATTTCATTTTATACTGAAATTCAAGAAATTACCTTCCCAAAAATTTCAGCTGTTTATTAGCTCTGTCAAAGGGGTCTTGAGTTCGACGTGCTACAAATGCAAATACAATGTTGAAATTTTTTGAAAATTTGATTTCAAAATAAAATTTCTTGTATAGGTTTTCTATAAAAGCATTAGTAGAATAGTAGAATTCTCAAGCAAAGTGTCTTTATTTTTAATTAAGATTTTTTTCGCAAGCTAAGGGTTTTTTTTTTTCGTAGTTAGTCGAGACTGCTGTACGCGACGTTATGTATACTGATGAAGGCTCCGTAAAGAGCAAACAACCACATCATCAGTAATTTCAAGAAAAATGCCATCTTTTTCAATTTAGGGATTTCCCGAAATTTTCGATTACAAAACAACAATTGTTCTTTCTTTTGTGCTGACTGAAAAGAAAGAGGCTTTTTGAAAATTTTAACAAAAAAGTATATTTGCCAAATAACATCACATCTTTTGATCGCGACAACGGCCCTCTAAAATGCCAGGCCGTTTCATTCGTTTGATTCGAACAAATATTTGCTTAGATTTACGGGCAAAAAGATGTTTGCTTTGTCAAACGACTTCATTTCGTTTCGAGTTTCGTATCTTCGATGGAAAAAACTAAAAATTTAATTTCTTTAAACCGATGACGTTGTTTCATTTAAACAATTGGTTCTGGTGTGATGTCACCATGCACCATCGAGTGGCTTCCTCGAGCGCGCTGGATTAGTTTCAGCTAATTCATTGCGCAGCAGCTGACGTAAGCAGAACCGAGTTGTGAGGTAAAACAGCAAAGTGAAAGACGTAGGTACACGCAGGTGACAGCTCAATCAATCAATCAAATAAATAAAGCAAAATTTTCCCTCGGCAGAATTAAGTTCTTTTTTTTTTTAGGACTACACTTGTTTTGTTAACGCCCCACGAGTTCAGCACATGGCGACTTGCCTAGGTGTCAAGAAAATTTTGAAACTAGTTTCGTACAGCAAAACATAAAGACCTGATATTGGTTATATACAATATCCGAGGCATGTATGTATGTATTTATGTATGATTGTGTGTGTGTTTGTAAAGTTTCTATGCATGCTTTTACATAAATAAGTGCGAGGCCGAAACATGATGTATGTGACCAGGGGCGGACTGGGGGTCAAAGGGCCCACCGGGCGTTTGAAAAAAGCCGGGCCCCGTTATCTAAGAAACAGAACCTAACAGCTAAAAAACTGGAAAAATTGGGTTTTAAAGTTCATCTGAAATAAACTTCATATATAAAAAAATAAAAATCCTTGCTCCATGAGTATTGATCCTAGATATAGCGCACTGAGGGCCCAGCGGGCATTTTTCCCAGTTTCCCATAGGCCCAGTCCACCCCTGTCTGTGACGTCCAAACTATCCACTTGTTCGTGAGTGTGTGTATGATTCACACGAAATCTCCGCCACTTCAACAATAAATTGTCAATAATTGAATCTATTCAATATTTTTGCTTTATTAAAATCGTGAATGAAGGAGAAGGAATGTGGTCATATTTTAAAGAAGCTCATTAGCTGTTAAAGGAACAAAACTCAAATTTTGGGCTGCAAGATATTACAACATTGTTCCTAAATTGATTTTTATGTGGTGGTAAAATCGAATGAAGCCAGAGAAATTTTGTAAATAACAACAAAGATTACAGATTAATGGAAGTTAGATAAATAGATCTTTTGATGCATACATAGATATATAGACAAGAATATAGAGAGGTAGTTAGATCGGTAGACATATATACATAAATATATATATAGTATATAGATAAATAGATATGAAGACTGACAGATATGGATATAGATTGATAGATATAGGGATTGATAGATATATAGAAAGATGGATATATAGAAAGATAAATAGGTGGATAGATATATGTATAGAAAATTAGATATATAGTTAGAAAGATATATCTATAGATAGATTGATAGTTATAGAGATTGATAGATCTACATATAGATTGATAGTTATAGAGATTGATAGATAAATAGATAAATACATATATAGATAGATAAATGATGAATAGATAAATAGACAATGAGATAAAGAGCTAAAAAGATGTATCTATAGAAAGATAGATCTAACTATTGAAAGATATACAGGTAGTTAGATCAATAGATATATAGATGGATATACAGCTAGAAAGATATATCTATAGATAGATAGATAGATAGATAGATAGATAGATAGATCTAAAGATTTATGGATCTACAGGTAATATATATATATATATATAAATATAGATAGATTAATATATAGATTGATAGGTCTAGAGATTGGTAGATAAATAGATCGATACATATATAGATAAATAAAAATATGGATGGATATATAGACAATTATATAAAGAGCTATAAAGATGTATCTATAGAAAGATAGATAGATAGATCTAAATATTGATAGATCTACAGGTAGTTAGATCAATAGATAGATAGATAGATATACAGCTAGAAAGATCGAAACGTAGATATACATATATGCCTAAGTAGGTTGAAGTAATGATAGTTAATTACATCAATAGAAAGATGGGAAGTAAGATAGTATGTTATATAAATATGTTAATAACACTAGCTTACAGATTTGGTTGTCAAAAATTCAAAATTTTCACAATAATTGGAAAATGCCCAACATAGAAGGAGTAAAAATTAAAACAAAGGTGGAATAAAAAGCAAAGGAATGAATGAAACACTTTTCTTACATAGGTCTTAAGATCGGTCAAGTTACTAGGACTGTGTAGACCTTTAAACCTTATAAAGAAAATATTTTTACGGGAAAATTCATGAAAAATTTCCTTTCATCGGCATCTTAAAAATCGACTCCAACAGGTATCTATGGATCAGTGGCAAAGTTATAATTTTATTAGTGCCAAAAAAAAAGAGAATACAGTGAAAATGATTAATTTAAGCTTTATAGTATACAAAGTATTTTTGTAACGGGTAAATTAGTGTGAGTAAAGGACAGATAGGTGAATAGATCAATTTTTAAAAAGTCAATAATGGTCTCTTGATTCCCGCCATACTAGTCTCTGTATAGTCTGAAGTCCAGATAGAAGTATCATTAAATACCCTAGAACCGTCTGTAGTGTGCTTAAATGTGCGTTGAGAATGTACGAAACGTCTTCGTTGCTGATTTGTCGAGTCGCGAAGCAGTAATCTCCCCAATTTAAAGCACAAATAAGATCACTTTAAGCGTATCTACTCAAAAAAAAAAAAAAAAACAAAATCGAGTTTCATATTTTTTTTTATTAATCGTTATGAAAAAATAATTGCCCGATCATTTTGAGACTCGTTTTCGCTTCACGCACACAAAAGGAAAAAAATCAAAAAAAAAAAACAACAAATTCCGAAGAGTCACACATTTAAAGTCTCCATGCCTGATTACGCTTTTGTGTTGTCTCACAATTTTATGTTCCAAGGTCGCGCCTGCGCACTAAGCTCTACACTTCTTTATTTTTCTAACCCGTAAGACTACACCAAGTCGACGACTAACGCAAAAGCAAAAGGAATAAAAAATCATTTTTTTTTTTCGATACTGGCTTCGTCGGTGAGTTTGTGACTCTATCACGTGGTAAAGTAATTCGGTGGGATTTTATATTTCCCGCCATTGTAATCAGCGTTTACAGAGAGACTAATCAAAATTTTCGAATGTGCACAAAATGATGTGTCTTTTTCGATGGCATGGTCGTCATGGCAGCCTCATCTTCATGTTCGGTGTCATTTTCAACTTGAATCTTGAAGCGAGTGCCGTTGTCATTGATGCAGTTGGAACTCTGGTAGCTTTGGTCTAACGCACTTGGAATACTCTCGACTACGTGTATCATCCGACACACATTGAACTTGTGTTGCGAAGTCGGTGCAGTTTCAGTGAGAAGATTTAAGCTGTGGTCGGTAGCTGCTCGCTTGGATATGCCGACTGTAATGACTATTCATTTCGTTTATCTTTCACGTGTGCGCAGCCGAGTGCCGAGTGCCGAGTTCCAAAAGCGATTATGGGTCCCAGCGTGGAAATTGTTCCAATTTCAATGAAGCTTAAGCTGCGCTCTGCGTAGCCTTCACATTGTCAACGCAAGTTTCATTGCAATGGGTGCAATCAATGTTTGACATTCAATTTGTGATGGCGGCTGTTTAACGATTCGTAATGGTTTTGGTGTTTTTATTATTTTTTATTTTTTTCAAATACATACGTTCATTCACGATTTAAAACTACTGAGATCTTTAAGGAAGAAAGACCAATGGTAATAGCTCTTTAAAGACTAGGCGATATAAGTAACTATTTAAATTTTCGGAGAGGTTGTGGAGGAAAAAATTTCTTATTTACTTTCGATTATGGACTGCACCTGGCTAAACTTAATTGAAAATGTTCTATAAACAATTGAATTGAATATCTGAAAGAAACAATTAGAATTCAAAGATAAGAAAACCATTTTCTTTGAAGTTTTTCTAAGTCAGTTCCTAAGAATTTTGTACTTCCAAGGTTAAGTTATCCAATAGTAAGTCCAAAAAAATGGAGAAAAAACAAACGAAAGCTTTGAATAACAACGAATCTTCTATTTTTTTTTTTAACATACAATTTGGACCATTTACCCGGGTCTGAGGTAGTGATTCTTCTTTAGATCGACCCGCATTGCAACAGCTCTACTGGAGGAGGGTTTTGACCTCTTGAATATTGTTTGGACGGCAATAGCGTGACGTAATGTGTTACGGTGGCTCCGAACGACAGTGACAGTGACTTATTGAGGGCTCTATTGGTAGACTTGCCAGTAACCAGCAGACAAGGGAATGCCCATTTTCTTTTGAAGCATACATTAAGGAGGCTATATAAACAGCAGCAAGTACAAGAGACACAGAGTTCGTGGATGACCTCACTACTTTTTTTTTGTCCTGTTCAGAACACACAAGGAATTTTCCCGGATTCGACATTGCTCTCTACGGGTTTGGATTAAAAAAATATTTTTTTTCAATATTCTACGAAGGAAGGCATTCAAAAATTCCTCCCACTCAGGAGATTGTATCGAAAAACTCAAGTGGAAGTGGATTAAAAAAAAAATCATCAATTAATTCTTTCTTTGAACTATGTTTGAATATTGTAACCAGTAAAATATCCTCAAAAGTCCAAATGGATAAAATACTAAATTATTTAAGATACCTAAAGAAGATCGCATCTCATTTGAAATACTTGAGTTAGAGGTATCTTGCCTCAAGAAATTTCCCTACAAAAGCGAAATAAATGATCTCGAAGAAAGCACCTATTTTGGATCGCAATCAAAAAAAGGTATTTTTCCGATTAAATAGAAAAAATACATTTGAAGGCCAAAACTCGTCATAGACTGTGCGCGATCGACATTTTCACATCGCACAAGGATGCACTGTGTGTCACGCAATGTAATGCAGCGGGCATTGCGCAATCGATATCCACTATACAGTACGGAACGAGTATCTAGCAATGCGGATCAATGCGGTACAGATTTTTGCATATTGTAGGTGGACGGTACAGTTATTGTCACAATGAACGCGAAATTGATCCCATAAAAGGTTTAGAGAAATTGCATGATTTGTCATTCGGAAGGTGAGACGGCGAGACGGCGTGGTACGGTGCGATACACCGCAATTTTGATGAGGCTGGGTAAAAAGCACACAACAATGAAGGCAGAACATTTCGATTTGAATTGTTGAACAGTTTATGTAAAAACTCATTACAAATGCGAAAGAAATCTTTATATCTACATGTACCTACGAGTATGTACATACACATTTAGGCGTATTATACCAGTATTGAGGAGCGTATTGTTTTTTTAATTTTTTTGTTCGCATAAACGGATTCAAAATAGCGACTCGAAAATAGAATAAGCAATACACGCACCCGAGAAGGAAGTTTCGATTAGCATTTAAGTGCTTATAGCCACGAAACTCATAATGTGCTCGATGTGCCAGTGGATGTAATGAGCTGTAACCGCATTCAAAACGATTAAAATCCAAAGTTTGCAAATCATATATTATTTTTCTCGTTTAGCTTTCCTTCAACCGGATTCGTTAGCTTTCATTTTCACATGAAATATTTCGCTTAAACGTGCACAAAATTTGATCTAATTTCCACCAAGAGTGTAAAGGAAAAAAAAAAAATAAATAAATTCGGTCAATCGGTGAATGGTCAGAAATAGCTGCAATTATGAATGGTTAACCATGCTAACGCTTGTGTCTACTCCTCAAAGCATAAATAGTTATTTACTGAAATTACACAGATGAAATGAAGAGCTTTGAACATTTGGATTGGTTTTTTGTTTGTTTTTTGTTTTTGTTAATACTAAGTTACCTTCGCCAACTGCTTTAACCCAATCATGAGAAACTAAGCAACGCACTCGGGTATCTGCTCAGTGTGCACCGTTACTCGTAATCGCCATTAAATGAATTAACTCTTCCGGTTACTTTGGCGCAATTATCGGTTAGGTGTACACAAAAAAAAAAAAAAAATAATAATAAATAATAATGATTAAAAAAAAAGAATAATCGAGCGCGACAAGCCTAGGTAGTCAGCCCCGACAAGTGGTAGTTTTTTCGTTTTTTTTTTTTTTTTTTATATAAATATTGGACTAATTTCCTAACAAAGCTGCACCGCAACACGATAAAATTGTATCAAGTATAAAAATGCATTCGAGTTTCTCTGAGTAAAAGCATTCAAGATGCCTTAATTGAATGAAATGCCTTTGCGCGGGCAGTCAAAGAATGCGCTTGAATTGCGGATTCGGAATTTATGGGCTCCGAGCTGAGCGATGGCGATATTTGTTAATCAATATTTACAGTCATAAGCAAGAATAATGCCCCGGTACGATTATCTTGCCAGCACATTAATCAAATTACAATGGCTCTAATGTATTCTTATCGTCAATTAGAATACAAATTGTTTTCTACCGACCGGATCGTAACGACAATTCGAGACGTGCGAACACATGTCTTTGTTTGATTGGTATGGTCGGTGCGATATTCTGCATTCGCTATGAGCTTAAATGTTTTGTTTTTTGTGTTTAATAGGTTCAACCAGCACTCATAGGATATAAAGTCGGCATTAAAATAGGTTCGATTAAAATATGCGCTTGTTGAAGAGTGTTAAACGCGGCATAGAAAAGAGGGGGAAACTTTTATAGTTTTCTCTTTAAACGTTGAGGTTTATTTTTTTATGAAACAGGCTCTGTTGGGTAGTTGCTTGAGATGATGGGTTCAAGTTTATACCTTTTTGTTCCCTCGGGGCGAAAAGATTTGTAGCATATGCCTTTTCTCACTTATAGTTGTGTGAGTAATTAAATGTATACCAGCATTATTTTGGGTATGAGCAAAGGAAGCACAGTTTGGGAAGCATTGCGTGACAGGATGGTATATCTATTGAGGCGGTTTCAAAAGATTGACCTTACTGGATTTTGTGATGCAGGTGGGTCTTAAATTTTCAATTTTCTCCTGGTTAAAATCAGCTAAGGCTGAACAAATTATAATTGTGGCTCGGAAATATTGCCCAAAAACTAAAAATTACGATAAAAAGGAAGAAAAAAATGCCGTCAAAGTATCCAAATATGCATTATATTTATATAATTTCAATGAGTACTATGAAGTCCCCTCAAAAGAAAATAGTTTTAATGAGTTTGAAAAGTAGTATATCTAAGATATTTTTCAAAAATTGCCAGTTTGAAGACATTTTTTCTATTTTTAACGCATTTTTTATGAACCTAAGCAAATAATGGACTAATTTTTGGCCAAAAATAGATAGACACCTTGTACTTTTTTTTACAGGGGCGTAAATGATGCAAATACTCAAAAGAGAAGTGGAAATTAGTATCGTTCCCTCGGTCGATAAAGTTTGAAAGGACACCAACGAATGAAGAAACGGTACATTTTTGTTGTGTTGCTTCAACTTACCTATGAAACTTCAATAAAAAAAAAATTTAAAAAACCAATAGAAAATAAGGCTAAGAATTTTTGGGACATCGAGTGTTCCATGGAAACTATATAGACGTTTTTTGTTTACTAATCCCAATTAACTGCCCCGAGGATTGAAGAAAACCATTCCACTACTCAGTGGCATTAAAATAAGAATTTTCGACTGAAAGGCATTTATCCTATTTCTAGGGTACGCAGAAAATCATAAAAAGTTCAGAATACATTTTTCAAAAGCACAAAAATTCCTCGAAAAGTTACAAAATTTTATTCAACTTTGATTCAAGGAAGTTTAAAAACCTCCTATGCTTTTATAAGGATAAAAACTGGGGTTCCTCCAAACAACAAGAATCTTTTTAAGGACAATAAATTCGAGCCAAAACTAACAAACACGTTTCAAAGAGCGTTTCAAAGCGAGCGGTCCACCAGCAGTGCTGTATGTTGGAGTCATAAAATTCAAAAAAAAGGGCGCTACAAATACAAGCTTACAGAGAACGAGGGCGGCCGAAACAGCGTTGAATGGATACAATAATATGGGACAAAGAGGCTGTAGGACTTACCTCGGATGGTGCTACCGACAGAACAAAACGGGTGAGACTTGGCCGGCCGCGAGACTTGAATCATGCAAGAAGAAGAAGGTATTCCCTTAAAAGTGAAAAGATTGAAAAGGCGTAAATCTGTGAAATTTTTCATAAAAAATTTCATTAATTAATTTTTTTTAGCTTTCTTGAATTAAGAGTTTTTGAGGTTTTCGAGGCAGACACACGTTTAACGAAAACCCCTACTACAGTCGGATCTGGATATAGTGAATTAATTTTTGCACGTCCTGTTCATTCTATCCAGATTGTTCGTATTAGCGACATTGAATGTTTTTTTACAGGCCCGTAGAGAGAAATTTGGATTTTATCCCGGGTTGCCTCACAAAAATGTGCGACCAAAAAAAAAGCCCCATTTTGGACCTCTTCAGAAAGCTCGGGCTCTTTTGCAACCCCCCTCTCTACAGACCTGATTATTCGGTGTAACAAAAAAGCGTTCATTATTTGCAGCTATTCATTATTTCAGGGATTCGTTATATCCAGAATTGACTGTATTTCTACACCTAAATCAACAAGGGATGACGAAGAGAGGTACAGAATTTTTTTTTACTATTTTAAAAGAACAAAATCACCTCAACTTTTTAGCGTACGAAAATCGAAAAAACTCCCTCTGGAAACATATCAAATTTTAAATGCATTTTGACATTTTCGCTTCCATGATCTCTTCACGTGTCATGATGGTCACCGCACATCAATTTTTTTTTCGAGGCATCTCCGGAGATTGCCTGTCACGGACTTAATTATCGATACTTCCACACATACTTAAGAAGCCGAACTACAATGTTTTTCCCAAAAACGCATACAGCCATCCCTTTTTTGTAGCTTTAAGCCCCTACCATCAATCTTAATAGAACTCAAATCGAACTAATGAACTTAATTTTCCAAAGATTATTTTTAATAACAGCGTTTAACCTGATTTGAGATATAAATCAGCATGTCGCAAAATCATTTTCATAACTGTGACAACACACTTTGATCGCTCCCATTGCGACTGACTTCCTCTCAACCAACTGAGATCCATAAATGCAGTTCACACAAAAAAGGCCCACGTTTTTCAAAGTCATTACTCAGGAGATTATAAAGAACAAAATAGAATAATGAGCATCATTTCCACAAGTGGATATAAACTTACATTCATATGCATTTCTTAGGTTGAATCACCATTCAGAACAGTTCGCATCAAAAGCATTCTTTCGACGTTCGCCTTCCTTCAAAACGACGCTGTGGATACTCCGTTTGCACTCTCAGGCGATTTAAATTGCAAATCATATAAAATCAGCAAAATAAACAAAACACCGTAGACTTAATTGTACAACACCATTGCCACCATACAGTGGAACGTTGATGAAATCAGTTCACCGGACCGGACCAATCAAAGCAGCAGAGATCGCCAAGTGCAGCGCTCTATCGAAGGCACAAATGCTCATAAACAGAACGGACATCCGTTTTGTTAAGGAAGAAATGAGAAATCAGAAATCACAAGACATAAGGTGACTAACTGTAACACAGCGGACGTTGTTATGCTTGCTGATGATGCTGTGGATATTGTGCAGCTTAATGGCAACAACGGTGGACTTTATTGATCGTGGAACTGTTTCTGATGATCTTCGATGTGCTTTCGATGAACGCGAACATCCTTTCTCACTGTGTTATTGTTCCGTTTAGTTGAAAGTACAGAATCGTTCAATGGAAATCGTTTATAATGATCACTAATGGAAGTTTGCACCGTTTTATTTTTGTTTTTTATTTTGATTTTATTTTATAAAATTTTTTTTCGCAACAATTTTATTTTGTTGGTGTAACGCGTTAATTGGATTCCACCTGAGTTTTCTCAGACCACTAGAACGAGCTCGTTACTGAGTAGTGTGTATGTAAAAAACATGTTACGATGTTGCTGCTGATAGTATAATTGGCAAATTATTATTATAGGTTGATTAGGTTTCGAGGTGGCCGGTGAATGTTGAGCGGTTATCGACGTTCGATGCTCTTATTAATTAATTTTATGTAAATTGACTAAAAAGCTTCAAATGACAGAGACAGCGACAGCGACAGAGTGGGAGATATAGGCAGTTCATGAGGATATTAGTGGACTTTGTCTCTTGTCTTTCGAATAGCACCAAATTCAAAGCTCGTGGACGGTTATTTAAGTTTTCAATAATCACTAAAATGGTATCTCGTTTTTTTTTTGTCTCTTTGTATATTTTTTATTCAATTATTTCGCCTTTTTTTGTTCAAAGGAATTTTATCGAATTGTGTTTTTTTTTTTTTAGTTCACAGATCGCAATTGTTGCATGTTAAACGCTGTTGGTGGTATTGAACTTGCATTTTAATCATTTTGGTGGCATCGCTGGCAACAAAAGCATCAGCATCCTCACCAACTTCATCATAGTCTTCAGCAAAATTGTTGCAGCGATTGAAACTGTAACACGCGACCGAAAACCGTTAACTGGACGCGTGTCTACATTGCTTTCCAACGCTCAATGGTTGGTCCCTCAATTGAAGAGCAAAAAAAAAAAACAAACAAAAAAATACGGGAAAATCCGCAATTTCACTGTTCCTTGTATTTGCGGTGGCCACCTTTCGACGTCTCGAGAGTCTCGATTCAAAAACAATTGAGCGAATTTATTTTTAATGGCCGAAACGAGGCCGATATTGAGGCTTAGACGCGACTCGATCTATCCGCTAAGCAACACCAAAAATAGCTAAGACAACACACGAGGGCACAACACTGCACTACACCAGTTCCATATGTTATAGCCCGAACTCACTCACAAGGCAGCCCAACAACCCAAAGGCGTAATGGCAAAGGCACAAGCTAAGGCAAAACAGTCATCCGAGGAGTCGTCTCGACGCGGGCGAGCATTGACAAAGATCGTATTTTTCGGTCGTCTCTCTATTGGCGACGTCTTCGTATTTTTGCCTTTAACGTCGATTCGTCTTCGTTATTATCGTCGTCGTTATTCGTTACGTTTCCGTCGATGCGACCATACTCCTAGGTACGAGATGAAGTACTGAATTCGTAACAATCTTGACGCTTTGGCTAGCCCCACACAGCCGACCAAAAGCAACAACAAGAAATAGCCAAGATGACGAACAATAACAACAACAACAGCAACAACAAAGACAACGCAAATCTACGTAACAACAACAATGGCTGTAACAACAAAAGCAACAACAACAACGACGACGACGACTTAAAGGCACCCGAACTAGATCGAAACTGCACGCGCGCACACGCTCTATCATCCATCCATCTATGAAGCCCCAGCTGGGAGCAAACGCTAGACTCAGCCTGACAGTCTTCGGCAATGGCTCTGGCTTCGGCTTCAGTCGCTGCAGCGGCTTGCGATTGCCGCAGAGGAAGCTAACAGCATAAACTGTTACAATAACAGGCAAATCTAACCCGTTCATAAAGCCAACAACAACAACAACAACAGCAACAATCACAACAACAAAAACAGCCACAACAACAAGGCAAAATCCGAGCCGCAACAATTCACGAGGCCTTAAATGCGAGCAGTTCGGCTCATCGGAGTTTCTCAATGAAATTTCGCTGTCGCTACCGCAGTCGACGTCCGCGGCGCTGCGTATCTACTTTATGGTGCGCAGCGCTTCGTTTGCATCCGAAATTGGGTGGAGTATCTTCCGCCCAAAGACGTCGCGAACGTACACGTTGGAATGCTCGTCAGCGCTCCGACAATCCCTCTCTCTCTCTCTCGCTCTCTCGTGATCTCTCACTTTTATGCTCTTAGGTTCTTCTAGTCTCTCGCGGCGCACCGAGATACGTTCCACAAATGAGTTTTGAACTCGATCACTGTTTGAATAGAACAATATGTGAGATCGAGACACAGAGAGAGAGAGAGCACGTGGACCATGGCTCTCGCAACGATCAGCAGCTTGGTTGGTATTTGTTTTTGCTTTTTTTTTTTTTTTTGGATTTCCTCTCGGCTCATTTGCCTCGAATGGGCTGCCTTATTTAGGAGAAGTTACTAACAATTACCAGGAATATGGACTCCTCGTTGTCATCGTCTATTTGTGGAGGCACTATTTATGGCCTTTTTTTCGGGTCGTTCCTTTTTTTATTTGGAGAAACCGTTTCAATTGAAAAGAAAGGCGAATGAGTTTCTTGGGCATATGTTCCGCTTCATTGATTGAATGACCGATTCAGAGCGTTGGTCGCGGCATTTTGTATGAGGTTTTTTTTTGGAGTTTTTTTTTTATCTGTAGGTCGTAAAAGATCGCGTGCTCGAGTCTCAGAGAAGGATACTTCGTACCAAGTACTATGTTTTACTGAAAAAAATTGCACTTCGTATTGTCTGGTAAACATTACGGTTAGACATTTTAGGTGAGGTTGGTCCAATTTAAAGGAGTTGGATTTGAAAAAAATTTGTGCAACGATTCGGTATGAAGGGAACTTCAGACATTGAATGGGAAGTAAGCTTTCTCTGAGTTTCAGTTCTTTGTCAATTCCGAAACCAGTAAATATTTTGGAGAAACCAATAAAAGCTTACTAAATGTTTCATGGTAAACTTAAATTTTTTCAACCATAGTCCTCAATCCCTCTGGACGGTGTAGAAATTCAATTCGTGTTGAGTTTATGACTCCTAATATAGCAAGCTCTCTATAGAGTGGATAATGAAGGAGGGGTGATTCCCAAATCAAACCCCCCTGACTGGGTTCGAACTCCAAGAAGGAGAATAATTCCGATGGATTTCCTTCAAAGCAAGTAGATGAGTTTCTTTTGAACTAACTTTCAGTGTATTGACGTGGTCTGGGATTCTTCTACGGGCACTGAGTGTTTAAGCATCTCTACAAATTTAAAAAATGGTCCGCGAGGAAAAATATCTCTCAACTGGGCTTGCCCATAGCTTTCAATTTTTATTATATTATCAGTGAGCTAAAAGTAAAAAAAGGAACATGCCACACGGGTATCGCCAAAGGAATATTATTCAAGTCTGGCTGGAAATGGCAAAACAAGACAAGACAAAACAAAGCAAGACAAAAAGGAGTCCGTTCTCTTTTTGCATTCGTTAAAATAGCCAATACCATGTAAAGCTCTTAATAGAAGAACGCCCCATTTCTGCTTTTTATCGCTCGGACAAAAGATGCAAAGTCTTGTTCGGACTGTATTATTATCGTTTAAGCTTTAAAATCGGTGGCAAATGTAGTGGCACATGCCCAAATGAACATAATTGCGAGCTCATAATAGTCATTAACGACGTCTAACGACCGAAGGAACAACAACAAACAACAACAACAACTACAGCAAACAAAATGTAACAGAAAAAAAGTAGCGAAAACCAACGATAACGACATCCATAACGTTCGTCGGATGATCAGCATCTCGCCTTTATTTTCGAAAGAAAGGCCAAAAAAATACAGACAACTAAAAAACAAACAAACAACAAAAAAAAAAAAAAAACAAAAATGAAAGAAAGAAAGAAAGTCAACTCGAAGCCATCACTCAAGTCATGCCTCATGCCTCAAGATAACGACTGAAGACTGATGCTCAGACCTATAATAGATGAAGGCTATTGCAGCTCCCCCTTGTTCCACTCTTGCGGCACTCCAATCACATATGTATGTATGCAGAGCCGATGTCAGACTGGCGCTCATTTCATTTACAAATGAGTCTTTGGCAGATCGGTGCAAAGGTTTTTGCTCAATCTTCTAAGGTACCGCGCACTGAACTAGAAAGTGTCACTGTCACGGTGTGCTGCATTCACTCTGCTCGCCAACTCCAATCTATGGAACTCAACATCGCTCCACTCAGTCATCTGCTCACTCAGTTATAAGCATTTGAGGCATTGCCACTGCCACTGCCTGACACTTGCAGTACGAGTGCAGGGCAACGAGGATGTGGGCTTGAATGATTCGTTGGCCTGGAAAAAACGGTTCAGGGGAAAAAATGAGAAAGAAGCGCGTCGCAATATGTTTTGGAATTGCAATTGGAATTGAGACGACCGGGGGATGACATTGGAGCGACTTTGCATTTTGCACGAAATCGATCAAATCGAATGACTGGACATTGACAGCTTTGCACGTAGGACCCATGCATCATTCCAATGTTGCTGGCAATGTCTACGGCAACGGCAACGGCAACGGCGATGGTAATGGCGATTGTTGCAGTAGCAAACTAAACAATTGTACTAGGCGTACAACATTTGGCATGCGGTTACTGTCTACTGCTCTGGCCCTCTCCATTGGTGGTGTTGGTGCTTGCTGGCGCATTGGTGAACTGCGGCTCCGTTCCAATCCGTTCCGATCCGCTCCAAGCCGATCCGAAGCGGCTCGTTTCCATTTCGGTTGTTGACTTAGTTTCTAGTGGCCGCCGCTGGTCTTGAAAGCACTCTATGCTCTAATGTCGGCCGATGATGATGAGGCACCGTTAGCATCGCATGACTCGGAGGGATTTGCATCTTTTCTCCCCATATGTTTGTGCCCCGTTTGCATTATCGTTTCCATCAGTTTGTTTTTCCCGATTTTATTTTTTTCTTGTAAGTCGCAGCTCTTATGGCTCTTTGTACCACGGAGACCAACCAGGCCAAGCATTTAGTCCAGCGTCCGTGTTGCTTCATTTGTCTTTTGTATGCTTTCTTGTGAGCTTCTTCCGATCGTTTGCTCCTTTCCAATTTCGCTACTTGAGATTTTTCATTTTAAATTTTTTTTCGTATTTTTTTTATAATTTTTTCCTTTTTTTTTTGTAGTATTGAATTTTGTTGTTGTGTTTGTATTTGCTGCAATTATTCCGTGGGGGGCTTGAACGTTGGAAATCGCGTCGTTGGACGTGCATGATTGGAGCTTTCGTTTCGTTTCGTTATAGTTGACAAGCACATGAAAATCTCATTAGGACGGAAATACAATGAATTCGGAGAAAGGAAATGTATATTTTAAAAGATAAAATACGATTCATCTGCTCACCGAAAGGATATTCCAATTGGGTGCGAGTGAGTTTTTAAATGCAAACAAGTGGAAGGAATTTTAAAATTCAAAATAAAGGCCCCATGCATCCTGATGGTGGTCTTGCCAAAGCAACAAATACCTTTTTTCACAATAACAATTGAAGTAGGAAAGAGGATATGAGGAGATTGGTGTTCAATGATTATTGTGGACTTTCGGTCCAGGGAAATTACAAACCAAAAAGTGTGTGTGTGTGCCAAAGAGATGCATAACAGCTCGGGGCATCCCGAGTCCCTTGAAAATAATTTGAAGGTAACATCGGAAATTCCAAAAAGAGGTTCCAGAAAAAATATCGCCTATGTGCTTCGTAATAAATCTCTTTGAAGTTTGAATTCTCTTAAGGAAACCCGGTCACGGGGAAATCCCTACATTTACATCTCCTGTCTGCTGTGTAGGTCATATTCCAAAAGTCCACAAATCACTGTTAAAAAATAACGATGCAGCTCCGAGTCTTCAAATGAATTCCTTCAACATCAAAATATCCCCTTCGATTCTAAGAGATACATTTGAAGAATAACTGGTTTTTAAATATTTCGTAATTCGATCTTATTTATGAACCGTTACTTTGAACCACATTGCGAACCAATTTAAATAAATTTAACGTCGTATGAGAGCTATTCTATAGTTCTATAGAAAAAATGACGGAAATGTAAAGAATATCAGAGCGATGGGCGCCTGCTTTGACATCGCTCTAGAGAGTCTAGACGTCATTTTTGGTCTTGTCAGTACAATTTACGCCGGAACTGTAAAAACAAGGTCTATAAATCATTTAAATTCTCTTCGAGTCTATGCATACCCACACACGTAAGTAGGTACTGCGTGTATACATACATATATGTATGTATATAAGTATTATGTGAGTTTCCACATGCCTACATATGTTTGTACGTACGAGTATGTACTTGTGCACGTCTCCATAAGCAGTCTTATGTGGGCTGATGCTATCGCAATGAGCATATATAATTGGCTTAAAAGTTTTAAAAGCATTTTTACGAAAAAAAAGGCAAAAAGAAATAAGAAAATGTCAGATATGAACATATTGCCACTGCCTTTTGCCTTTGGTTTCGTTGACTTCGGGCATTTTGGTGCTCTTCGTGCGCAAGTTCAAAACAAACAGCAACAACAACAACGAAAACAGTATAACCAGCATAAAGTAACGACCACCACAAACACCACCGACTCCACCACCACCACCACCACCACCGACGTCGTCAACGAAACAGCAACAACAACAACAACAAAACAGCAAATGACGAGAGAAGACAGCATGAAGACCCGCCCGCCGTTTGATGATGGCAAGTGAATCAACGAATGAAACGAAAGGAAAATGAAAAAATGAAAATAAATAATATAAACGCTTAGAGCGTATCAGCAACGTCAGTAACCGAAACTACAGCAACAACAGCAAAAGCATTCAATAAAAACCAACAACGACAACGGCTCGACTTAATCGTTTCGTTTGGTGATTCGTAAATAAGTATCTCTAAATATGTGTGCTGTTAAGTACGAATGTAGCAGGTGTCTGGGTAGGCGAACTCAAATTCGAGGGACCGTTGGACGCTCTCTTTTTTGTGTGTGCGTGTGTTTATAAATACATACGTACAATCGCTTGAATACGGATGACTCTATCGAAAATATAATTAAGAACTTTATTTTACTCTTAATCAAGGGCGTGATATAGGCTATGCTAAAGGGGGACAATTTTTTTTAGTTCAAAATTAAATTAGATTTAGAGCTATGGTTCGATTTTCGCATTTATGTAGTCTTAAAGGAGCCATGTCCCAATCGGACCCCTTTTGAAACGCCTTTGTTCTTAACAAATTTTGATCTTAGGTAAAAATCTCTAATGAAAGCAATGATTTCTTCAATATTGCAGTGAGTGGATTGTCTAAGATGGAAAAAGCAGCACAGTCAGTCTAACTACCCCACTCAGATCATTGCAGTATCACTTAGATAAAACTACCTACTTTTCTCAAGTTAAGTTTGCTCATTGAAAGGGAAAATCTTGCCATATCTATTAGTTGCTGGTGTGTTAATTCAGGGTTTCGCTCTATTTTACTTAAAAAAATATATTTAGAGTCGAGTCTGGATAGTATGAACTCGGATATGCTCCCAATCGAGCCTCGTATTGGTTGCTACGGAATGATATTGCAGTGATTCTTTGCAGAGTCGAATTGTCTTAAAAAGATGGATAAATAATAGCAGCACATTCAGTCTAACTTAGGCCCATCAGATCATTGTAAAATCTACTTAGAATAAAATACCCACTTTTCTCAAGTTAAGTTTGCTCATTTGAAAGGAAAATTCCGTTGGGCCCCATATCTATTAGTTGCTGGTGTGCTTAATTTCAGGTTTTCGCTCTATTTTACTTAAAAAGATATATTTAGAGTCGAGTCTGGATCAGTCATAGAACATCCGTTAGTGCTCCTAATCAGAACCTTAAAACGGTATATAGTGAATGAACTTAGGGAATTTGATCAGGAATTGCAAAAATGAATTCACTCTTTGCAGAGTCGAATGTGTTTTAAAAAATTTAATAAAATTATAATACATTAAGAACTTAGGGTTCCCTTATATAAAGCCACAGCATTTTAGCCAAAAACGGCTTATTTGAGGATCCATACTCATTTCTCTCTAAGATATATAACATGGCTATAGCCATGAAATACTCTTTTTTCAAATGAAGCGGAGCCGCGAATAACGTTGTAATTAAAAATTTTTTTTCAAATGTGCCACGCCATTCAGTACTCACGAGGCCACTTCGATATTTCAAGGTTCAGATGTATTGAGAAATTTCCAAGATTTGACCAAATAGCAATATTTTTGGGATAGCTTAAAGGGCTAGAGAATTATTGAAAGCGAAAGTTCAAAAATTTGGTTTAAAAAATCTGTCACTTAAAACGTTATTCGCGGCTCCGCTTCAAATATTAAATTCAAGACTTAAAAACAGGCTACCCTTCATGCTACCCCGGGAAAAGTCTTCTCAGCCGGGCCTTTTCAGGCAAAAGTCAATCAAAGATATTTCAAAGCCTTTGAGAAACGTCGACGTTTCTCCTTTTGACGAGTACAGGGGAAACAATCCTTTCCTCCCATATAATATAGTCGTTAAATAAGAAAAAAAAAAACTGATCATAAAAGGAAAAAAAATCAGCTGGTACAATCATAAAAGTTATTAATCAAAATAGACCGTTAGTAATTTTTGAGAAGAAATCATTATGAAAACGGATTTGCCCATAATAAAATATGGCAACGCTATTTGAATATAAAACACTTCAAAGGCTATCCACCATTGCATTTTTACACATAAAATTTATATCTAGAACACATGTACGTACAAATGTGATTTATTTATAGGAATATTTATAGCGTGTTAAGTACGTTGCTGTTATTTTTATATGCTTATTTTCATTTTCAGTTTCGTTTTGGTTTTTATTTTTATTGTTTAGTGCTCTTACTGCGTTTATTGTTGTTTGTTGTTGGCTTGTTTATGTGCTTATTTTTCATATTCACGTAATTTGCTCTCCGATCGTGCACATCCACGAGTTTAAAGTGATTTTTATTACTATATTCAAACCATAAAATGCATTCATATGCAAATTCTTGTTCAAGTACATGTTAATGAGCAATCTCGTATCTCTTTTATGCTCGAGCCAGATAAATGTTAGTTCTGATTTGCATATTCGAAACTTTAATAATATTTCATAACAGAATCAACTGAGACTGTTCACAAGAAAAAGATGAGGACTAAGTTAGAAAGGTATTTATGTACGTACCCACAGCTCTCACCGTGCAAAAATTTATCTTCTTCCTAGAGCCTTATCAATATTTCGATCTAGGCCAAGGGTTCTTGCTTCTCGACGGATCTATCGGTTTCTTTCTCCTTTGAAAATGCGCTTGATTTAGGCCCATTTCTGAAATCATTTCACTATGGATTTATCCCGAATAGTCCTGAATTAATTTATTTCAACTTCTAAACTTTACTTCACAAATCTCGCGCAAGCGTTTGTTTACGTTTATTAAATGACATAAACCATATGATCTGAAAAAACCTTACTGGGCAAACACACGGGCAGTATTGAAAGTATAACCCTATGGCCACACAAGGGCTAATTAAGTTAATCAAAGACAGTTTCTATGAATCATAATCGCAATAACAAAAATATTGCAAACCTTTCCGATTAGATTAAATCCGCTTAAAAGTACTTCATTCTGATTGGAAAACCTCCGTTCAATGAAAGATTGAAGCATGTGGGTGGAAATCAAACCGTTTGTGATAATTCTTACGTATCGTTTAAGAGAAAACTTCAATGCATATCCGTCCTTATGACGGGACCAATTAAACCGCAAACATTTTTTCCACTAAGTGTTAATTGAAAATTAAGCAAGAAAGAGAGGGAGACAAGAAAAAAAAAAACAAACGATTTCTGAATGAGCGAAAAACGTGATCCATATTTCATTTTTCATTAATATTTACGAGTGTGCATTGCGCCTTAAGATTTTTGCGATTGTGTTGGTGTCGAATGGCGATAAATATTAAACTAGACAGGAAAAAAAATTAACAAAAAGAAGAAAAAATAAATAAAAATTAACCGAAAATGAAAAATGGAAAACGCAATCAGAACATTTAATGCTTTAAATGCGGTGAACGTCTTGTCAAAACTTTAATTGTTCCAAAGGATATGCATATTTTTGCGCATATGTTGCTAGCTCTTTTTGACACTTGCTACACATTTGTGCAAACAAATTAAATTTATTGCACAAATTATAAGGATAATTCTTCAGATAAATAGTGTACTGGAATTTCAGGTTCAGAAGGAAAATTGTTAAATTATGAATGGATGGAGAGTAACTTTAGTGTACAGTCTGTAGAGCGCTGCTCTAAATATGTCCACGGCAGCATTACGTAGAGCTTTAAACCTGAATTCCAATTGCGCGTGAGCTGCGGGAAAATCGTGCGTGTGCGTGCGTCTCCATACATTTGAAATTTCAAATGTACCCAGTTGACCAAAACATTCGCTTGCGTTTCGAAAGCGAACGTTAAAATGAACTTTAATTCGAGAATAGTTCGCTGGCACACACTTTGTCGCTCAGTTATTGGACGTGTTTCATTTTAAAGTTGTTCCTATCGGCAAATAAGTTTAATACATTTTTGTTTTGATTTCTTTTTTATTTTGTTGCTTTATTATATAGAGATGCTCATTTTTATATTTCTAAAAAGCTTATATATTATAAGCAAGTATAAAAGCCGAAACGAAATTAAGCGTTTCAAAAGCTGAACGAAAATTCGAAAATATGCATTAAAATTTGATTTTTTAACTTCAGCGAGTTATTAAAATGATGACAGATGTTGATTACTTCAAACAAAAATGTGGCTTTTTCATAAAATCTTTAACAATATGAACTTCATATCTAAATGGTAGAGCAATGAAAGCACACTCACGTATAGTCGTCGAACGTTAGCAAATGCACAGGTTAAAAGTCATTAATAGTAAAGCAATATGCAATAAAAATGCAAATACTCAACGTTTATGTTTTTCGAATTTAAGCTTTAAATGTACTTTTAACAAATTATAGCTCAATTTTTTTCAGAAATAGCTCACTGCTATTGCATAGTATGCGTATCAAAACAAGCATTTATCATCTGATTAAGATAAATTATGAATACCATTCTGTGTATCACTGCACAATAAAATAAGTGCTCATTTCCTTAAACTTCTTTCCTTACTGACGCGCACATTCTGAAAATTTCTAAAGTTCGGTTTTTTCAAACACTTTTCAATCGGGTAGAGGCATAAACATGAGAGGAAGAGAGCATGAAAACCTGCAAGAATACAGAAAATGACACGAAGATTTGGTGAATTTCTGTAAAATTGACGTTCGCTTTTGATTCCCCTAAGCGAACCTTCGCCCCACGCGAATCTCTGGTCAACTGGGTATGGAGACGCACGGACACGCATGATTTTCCCGCAGCTCACGCGCTATTGGAATTCAGGCTTTAGTATTGTAGAGAGACGCTCTATAGTGCACACTGAAAAGGTAGAATTAGGGATGGGCAAAATGGGAAAATACATCGATATAATATCGTATCGATATATTTAAAAAGCATCGAAATTGAAACGATACTATACAGTACAGTGTACCTTTTGCTTGAGGAGAACCCTAAGCGGGCACTACTCTAAACGGACAGATTTCAGGAATTTCTAGTGCTCCTGCTTCTCAAATACTCTCCTTTTTGACAAAATTGGAGTGTACAAAAAGACGTTTTCGAGTTCTCAGATGGAATGATAAGATATGACACGATAAGACATGAACGATTAAAATACCGCTTATATCCAAGAGAAATACGTGTGAAGCACATGTTTACAACGACAGACATATACAAAATATCGCTTTCGATGTCGGGAAAAGTATATCGATTGTACGATATATCGCCGAGCAAAAATATCGGTATAAATTTTCGATATATCGCTTTAAAAATATCGATGTTTTGATATATCGATGTTTTTTGCCCATCCCTAGGTAGAATCTTTGCGCACTACACTCTATTCTCTGCTTTAAAAGCTCTATAGTCGACACCTGGCTTATGATTTTATTTTTTCCCCAAATCTTTCGGAAATGTAGAATTTGAATCTTTTTATATTTTTGTTCATGAGTAAAACTGTTATACAGTTCGAGAGCGGTGTTATTTTTCGTCTTGTTTATTGCGGCCGTAGATTTTTATCATCGTCTTTGCATGACTTCCCAGTTCGATTCATCCGTGTATCCAAATCGATTTTCATATTGATAATTTTGGAAAGCGTTAGACACATTTTCGAATTGAAGTGTCAAAGTAACGGATTACGCATTTGTTGTCGTTTGTAGGTGGGTAATCCGACCCGATAGTTGAAAATTCATGCGTACATCAGCATCGGCATCAGCATGAATGAATGATTGGCCGAGCTATGTACGTAGGTATGCAGATAGATAAATAGATAGGTGGATGGATGCTTGGTTGAGTTTTGATGACTCGTCACATAACATTTGAGTAAGGTTACCGCGCATTTTGACAGCCTTTGAATTCGGGAAACAGTTCTCTTTGACAAGCTGAATAAAAAAAATTAAAAAAAAAAAAACGCTCTTGAGCACTCGTTCGTTTTTTTTTCCCTACACTTTCAGCTTAATCGGATTTGCCCGTCTCGGCTCAAAAGGAATCAATCGATTTTCTTTGGTTTTTGCATGGTAATGTTGTAGTTGGTAGCTTAAGCTTTGAAGATGCTTTTGATTGATATATCGAGTTTCGGAGGAGGCGATTTTAAGCTTAAGTTAGAAAGAAAAAAAAAAAAAACCAAGTGTGAAGATCTGAAGACCCAAAAAAGCCTTGACTCGCTCGCTGTAGGTGGAGATAACGTGCCCAACCGATGCGTTGGCCTTCACGTTTGGTGGATTTACAAGGTGACAGCGTAATTGAAAATATTATGTTCATACTTTCGGCTGATGGGCGGTTGTGAATAAGTTCAAATGGTACTGTGGCGTAGCAATGTTCAAAAATTAAGTGTTTAAATACACAACCATCTCTTTAGAAAATTTTAAATTTTCTAAGCAAAAAGAAAGAAGTAATTTATTATAATCAAACTAACTTAATCATAGCAATAACTATATTTTCGTTTCTCGTGATTTCACTTCCAATTCTTTCGTTCCATGCGTGATTAAAATCCTCTTTTCTTCGAGGCCCTTCTAGTCGCGGTGCCTGTTTTCCAGGGAACACATGGAAAACCGATAGTAATGCCATTGAAATGGTACTTTTATAAATGGAATAGAGTTTTCTCATACACTTCGAAGTCTTTCATAAAATATTATGCAAGACTAATATTGGGGATCTGATAAAAGTCTTGAAGCACGAGTCGAGAGAGAGAGAAAGATAGAGAGAGAGGAGAGAAGAGAGAGAGAGAGAGAGAGAGAGAGAGAGAGAGAGAGAGAGAGAGAGAAGAGAGAGAGAGAGAGAGAAGAGAGAGAGAGAAAGAGAGAGAGAAGAGAGAGAAGAGAGAGAGAAAGAGAGAGAGAAAGAGAGAGAGGAAGAGAGGAAGAGAGGAGAGAGAGAGAGCGAGATAGAGAGAAATGAAAGAGAACAAAAAGGAACTTTCCAAGAATTTTTCGATTCTCAATCGCCTTTGATGTAAATTACTTAAGGCATTCGATTTTTCCTCAAAAGTTCAAATTTGATTCCATCAACGATTTCGTGATCATAATTGCAGCAACAGCAAGATCAGTGGCAATGGGAAATGCTGCCACTGACTAACGCTGGTGCTTGATGCTTAATGCCTTATGCTTCAATCTTGGCCATCTAATAATGACTTCCAATGAACTAGTTAAGACAAATTACGAGCTCCAAAAGAATTTCGCGCAGAGTTTCAGGGCGTTTCTGCTGGCGGCCTTCACCTGATTTTTTGAATGATTTAAAAAGAAAAAAAAAAAAAAAAGAAATAAAAACTCTTTTGGGCTATGAACGATTTATTTTTGTATATTTTCTTGTTGCTTTTTTCCTTCGTAAATACATTTTAATTATACATTTTCGATGGTCTTTTTATATTTTGTTTTTCCTTTTTTTTTTCTTTTCCGATCGATGGTAAAATTTGTCAATTCTTATCGAGAGCGCGTATCTCAGGCGCAGTCAAAAGAAGTTGTTCGTCACTCGATGGCTGCCGTCTGCCGCTTGCTAGCTGGCTGGCTGCTCGCTCAATTACATCTTGATTTGGAAAATCGCACAATAACAATGGCACCAACAGACTGTCTGCGAGCTGACCCGAGAGTTCAACTGCGGAAATTACAAATTTAATAATTGGCAGCTCACAAAAGGAACGAATCGAAGCTATTCAATAAAAAGAATCATAGCAAAAATGTACGCTGCCGGCGATAACCTTGACGAGATCAAAAGTGGCAATCAGAGTCGTCATTAGAGTTGCCGTTGGGGGAACTATGTATTTTGAGGGCGCAAAAGTGCACGGTGAATATTTTTCGAATTTTGCGAAATTTTTTTTCTGAGCAAATAAAGATGGCATTTCGGGGTAAAATTTTTTTAAGAGTTTCGCAGGCTTTTTCTAATTTTGTAAAGAAGCCACCGAAGGAGCCAGAAGAATTAGAGAAGTTATTTTTCAGTTCAACACTGACACGACTTATTTTCAAATGACGAATAGTTACTCATGTGTATCTGTTCGTTCGTCGAGGTACTTTACAAGACCGAAGATTGTTCAAAGACTCCTCGATTTTGACTTATAGACCCACATTAGCCAACGTTGAAATGGCAACACTAGCCGCCTTTTATAATTATTATTTCGCTTCGGATTTCGGATTTCAAGTCTTCGTCAATTCAGTCGTTCGACAATAAATTGAAGTCGGCGATTCTGAAATATTAGATTTAGAACATTTAATTAAGCGATTGAAAGATGTTGAATGCTGCACCGAAATCGAAAGAGATTTCAATGCGCACGAGCAAAACTTTAGCTGCTGTGGGCCGAGTTACGGCAATCAATGCTCCATTGCAACGTAGTGTATCTTATGTCGATTCGAGTCAAAGTCGATGCCTTTTCGGGGTCTCTGCGAAAGGCAAAAGGCAAAGACAATGAATAGCAAATCACGTCTGCCACTGCCACCTAAAAGAAATCCGAAAATTGCTTTTTGTTCGATGCTTGCTTTTCAAAGTCAAAATCGCGATTGTATCATCATCAGCATCGCGCTCCATTGTGCATTATGTCTGTCCAACTGTCTAACCGCCCGACTAACCGATCTAACAGATTTCGTTGGAGCATAATTTTCGCAATAATCGCAGCAATCGCAATACAATGGCATCGACAGCAGCAGCAGCAGCAGCAGCAGCAGCAGCAGCAATTCCAACTCAAAACAATCGATTCAATTCATTTTTTCTAGGGCGTACACTGCCACTTGAACGTTGAACTGCAAACGCCCGATTTGTGACTACCGTGAGCGGTGAGGGCTCGAAGGCACCTAGTGGCACCAACGGAACGGGCAGATAGACCCACAAAAATCCAATGGCGAACAGGGACGCAAACGTAACGGCAGACATGCTGCTGATCAAGACACCCAAATGGATAAAAACCAAGGGCCGTCGACTAATCATTGTTGGGAAGAGCACATCAGCATTTCGGAGTCTCAAAGAAGCAGAAGAAAAAAACACGGGAGACGAGAGACAGGAGACGGAGAGACGCAAAAAGGTTGCCAACTAAAACGGCACACGGTCGCGTGTTCCTATTGTCTGCGGCGACAGGCGAAGTGCGCTACTCTAAAAGCTGGCTGCTGCTGAGCTGTTGATCTTCTCGTGCCACTTTAGAGCGTCGCCCGGCCGTCGATTGTGTAATACGTCGTTGCGTCAACGTCATCGTCGTCGTCGTCGTCGTCGTTTCGTTTAGGCCAATCTTATAAATCATGCTGAGTTTTTATTTTGAAAATTTCATTTATGACTCCGATCTCGACTTTGAGTGTGGCATCATCATGATCATCATCATCATTATCAACGCCAACATGATCATCGCCTTCGCCATTCGCATCATCATTGTCGGCGGTGTCTGCATCATCAATGCTATCCATCGTTTTGGCCCTCACAGCATGCCGCATTTTTGTACCCATTTCGCTTCGAGATCATCCGAAGTCGATGGTTTATAGAGATCTCACAATGAGATTCGTCCAACTTGGCTGCATTGTGCTTTAGCTGGGGCAACGTTGAAGCATCTCGTTAAGGCTTGATTTATGCTGACCAGGCGCTTGCGAAGTCCTTCTTGCATTTTTGCACATTTTTTTTTGAAATATTTTTCTTTTGGGGTTTTTGGTTTCTATTATTATGCTTTTGGTCCAGTGTGGCGCAGGTGTGTAGGCGAATTATTACCCAACTGGCGCGAACTTACACTTTGCCCGAGGGATTTCAATGCGTATCGAATGTTTGGATGCGATTCAATGGAGTAGTACATCTTGTTGGAATTTTTAAAGTCTATTTTGCAACTTGAGTACGTAGGCTTAGCTGGAGCTTTTATAGGCCCCATTTCCTATGCCATTTGATTGATAGCTCGTAAATTTTTTCATAGCTAATAAATAATGACGTATACCTTATAAACAAGGGAATAGCTCGGAAGCACGTTTTTCTTTTCTCTTTGCTTTTTTTTTTTTTTTGATCGCCCATTTAAATGCAGAGCTCATCGGATAAATTCGAATTCATGTGATCTCAGCCATTTGAAAGACTCTTGGGTTACCAAGAGGTTCTGCGAATCCTCATTTTACGTTTATGTTTTAGAAATTTTCTTAAGCTTTTGTGCATTTGAAATGATTATTATTACACTTCTGACTTGATCAAATGCTGGCTCGACGTGCTGGGAAAGTTGAAGCTACGTCTGTGGGCTCCCTCCCCGCCGCAGTATGGGAACCAAAAGGCTTAAATATATTCGAATTTGTCGTTTTAGATTAGGTTAGGTATTTAAGTGTGACTGCCACCATGAAGGGTGACACTCTTAGGCCTCACAACCAGGGGCGTAGCGAGATATTTCGACATCCAGGGAGCAGTGGGGGCACAATTCCCCCTTCGCCCTAAATAAAAAGACTTTATAAAATTCAAAATATGATTCGACCCTCCTCACGACGCTACTGCTCACCTCGGCCCGTTGTGATATCACGAGGGAAACCTTTGTGCGTTTAACGTAGGTCCTTGCACAGCGCTGCTTCACTCACGGTTACATATTATGGGGAAGGTTCAATGCGCCAAACCATCGCCCCATCGGACACAGTTCCTCCTGTACCAGAATGAAGAGTGTTGTCTGGGAAAACTCTGGTAAGGCGAGGCCTATCTAAAACCTCTGCTATTCTTTGGGTCATAGCACCCGGTTGATTAAGTGCAACTCCACACCGAACAACTCACTGTTCTCCCCGTGTATATTTGGGTTTCAACCGCAGCCACTACGATCTCCAACAAGGGGGCCAACCTCAACTGACCGGACTGGGCAATCTGGGTACATAAAACACATGATGCATAAGTATATGTAAAAACCTATAAATATATAAAATATAAAATATGTACTACCATTTTCAGCTCCAGACAGATCGGTTTTGGTAACCGTTATATCACGAGGGAAGCCTTTGTGTGTTTAACGTGAGTCCTTACACTACGGTGCTTCACACACGGTTACATTTTATGGGGAAGGTATAAGCGATATCACGAGGGAAGTAAGATAACACAAAAATTCAAGACCGATCTGGAAGCTGAAACCAGAGCCTCTCGCCTCAAAGGTTGGTATCTCAACCAACTGCGCCACGGAGGCCGTCCTTTTATTAAGGTTTGAAACAAACAAAAATATTTCAAGTTTTTTTCGGTCAAAGGCCCCGGCCAGTATTATATCCTAGCCGAAGAAAACGACGGAGAAATACTAACGCTGATAGGGCATTAGATTTATTTGCTTTGAAAATATTTTAATGGCTAGTATTTCTAACAGAGAATAGATTACATCGTATAATCAGAAAAGGAAGAAGAGACTACGTTCCTAGAGATTTTGATGTGACTCACTAATATTTGACTTGGACCCCTGGCACAGCGATTCACACGTAGCGTCTGCCGGCGTCAGTGTGGAGACCTTTCTTGGAAAAAGGAACAGCAGAAACAGGGTCGGATCCAGCTTTTTTGATGTTCTAGGCAAAAGCAGTGATTGCCGATATTATGATGGCATTAATGGGGTATTGTTAACGAAATCTATGAGAAATTGCTGATCCTGTGGCCATTTGCCCTGCTTGCCACCCCTTGAATCGGGGCCTGATCAGAACCAATTAACTTCTTTGGACATTCATCCCTTTTTGTCATTTAAAGATTGATTCTCGAGTAAAATTTCAACCTGGTTTTGTTTTACTTTTTAGAAAAGACACCCGTGTGGACGAAAGAAAATTCGAAGAGAGGAGAGAGAGAGAGAGAGAGAGAGAGAGAGAGAGAGAGAGAGAAAGAGAAGAGAATCAATTCCCGCGTGATTCTTCTTTCGTCTTCTGCGTCTTAATTAAAAGAAAATTGTTGGATAATGACATGCGATCTTGGAGAACTTTCGCTTCTCAACTTATAACGAACGTCCGAATATCAATGAAGCGACGCGACGCGACGCTGCGCTGCTTCGAATTTCGAAAATTATTCATTTTCATGACGTGCATTTAATTCATGCAGCAACGTTGCTGATCCTGGTGCTGACAGGTTTTTGTTTTGCGCTATTTTTTTTTCTTCTATTTTTATTGATATTTATTTATATTTTTTTTTCAATATTTTTTATGTGCTGAAAGTGTGTTAAGTCTCTATCGGAGATCTCTAGTCAAGGCAGAACGTTGCATGTCTATGCGATGTTGTCGCTGCGGTACGTACGTAGGTTGGTACCCGATCCGGAATGTCGACTTTTGTTCGAAACCGAAACTAAATCAAACCGAAAAGGTGTACAAGAATCAGGCAACGACTTGCAACACTTTGGCCTAATGATTGAGTATCTCGGAGTCGCTTGCTGGCTATTACACAATTGTTATACGCGGCTAGGCATGGTAAGGCGAGGCATGGAGCAGCTATACACCACACCGCGTCGGCAGTTAGATATTTCGATTATGCGCGAAGCGAAGAGCTGCCCCGTCAGTCGGTCAGCTAGTCCAGCGCGAATCCAGTGACTTCTCTCAGGTGTGCAGAAAAACGAGTAAGCAGAAGTAGGAAACAAAAAGGAGCAAAAACAAAATGAAAATATGAGAAAAAGGAAAATAAAACGAAACAACAGAATCCCGATTAAATGGACGCATTTGCTGCTGCCAGGCGAATGTTGCATGGGCCAGGAAGGTAGCCATCCAGCTGTGCGCGCGATTCGCCCCGAAACACCAGATATAATTCACTGAAAAGCCTTGCACACAAACATACATAAAAACGTCCGTCCGTCCGTCCCCGTCCGTTCGTTCGTTCGTTCGTTCAGAATACACGCGAAAGGGGGAGATACGCCCAAGAAATTTTTGAGCTCAGCGCATTCCATCCTCATGCATATCTTCCTTGACTGCGGCTGCTGCTGCTGCTGCTGCAGCCAGCTGCAGGCACTCTCGATGAGCTGAAAGCATATCGCGTATTTATGCACAAAATTGCAACAACAACAATTGGGCCAAATGTACAACAAATATAATAGCAGCATCAGCATTGTATGATGCAGCCCAGCAAAATCAGACACCTCACCCCACAAACTCGCTTGCGCGGTCGATCGGTGCGGCGCGCCGTGCTAGCCTGGCAGTTAATAGCGTATTACCATCAAAAGGCTCGTGTTCATGCTTGTTCCTGTGCAGGCCTTTGCTGCACGTTGGGGGTTTGAGGTAGGCGGCATAAGACGGAAACTGTAGCATTGACTATCGTTCGCATTGTGAGGCAGATCATGCTCAGCGTTTCATGTGTTGACGCAGCCGACGCAGACGGCGACGGCGACGCCGATGCAGACGACAACCACGCTAGTTCGTGGCGGCAATTACATGCAAGCGGAGCAGCAGCACAACCTTGGGTACCGTTATATTTTAACCATTCGGAAAAACACCATTGACAATAACCCAGTAAACAACGTCTCTTCGACCCTTTCCGTGCATTATAATAGGTGTATATTAATTAAATGGGTAATGGTTTTTACGCTATAAATGGCTTTATTAACCCTTTACTGCATGATATGTTATATACTTAAATGGGAAAATTTTACATTTCGCAGTAAATGGTTTTTTTTTCACTTTTTACTGTACCTATGAACTTTCGCAGAGTGGTTTATTCACAATTTCGATAGGATTTTGGAAAATTTTCTTCATAAAACTTTAGCTTTATTCTTCATACACTCCTATATGTGGGAAATGTTCAATTTAGTCTTCATATTGATGCTTCTTACCGGGGCCTTAGCCATGTCCCGCTCTTGATAGAAATAAACTTTTATTTCCATTTGGGGATTATGCCCCAGTTACGCCCACTGCCGCTAGTTGACCTTTGATCGTATCCATCCTAGGCTTTGGCTTGGCTCATGTTTCTTTGTCTCTATGGCAGTTTCATCGGCTTGAAGTAAGCTATCATATTAAACGATCAAATGTACATAGGTGCACTTAATCAATTCACAATCGAAAAGAGTGGCCTACTGGGCTATGTCATCAATTGCAATTGGCAGCGCATGATCTGCGACGATGACTGCGACGTCGACCACACCCGCGCACTTCATTATTTTCGTGTCGCCTGTGGTACGATATTAAACGACATGCACGGCGATCGACGAACGGAGAACGCGCGATGCTCGTTTTCTAGTTTTATGGGGCGCACGAGAGGGAGATACAGACAATTTAGACTCTCCAATGGTCCTAATGTCTGTCCCTTGTGTCTCTGTCTGCCTGTCTGCCCGTTCGTTCGTATGGATATTTTGCTGTTATACCGCGGCAAGTCAAAGTATAGTTGCCTAACGCAACATGGTTATTGAGGAGTTTCAGCAAGGAAGGCAAGAGACTGCTTCGACAATCGCGCGCATGCGCAATGCAGCCCATTCACTAAGAGCACTGCGATCAGCTCGTTTTTTGTGGCGTTAAGATGCTTTGACTTTGTTCTCTCTCTTTTTTTTTTTTTTTGTTTTCTTCTTGTCATTATGTTGTTGGCGTTTTGCTTATGTTTTATTTTTTACTTTTGTTGCAATTGTTGTTGGTGAAAAACAAGCGCCAGACAACATTGACGACTCCGATTCCTTTGCAGCATTGTA
Source organism: Chlorops oryzae (assembly GCA_020466095.1). NCBI lineage: Eukaryota > Metazoa > Arthropoda > Insecta > Diptera > Chloropidae > Chlorops > Chlorops oryzae. The sequence goes on from CM035807.1 coordinate 86,331,193, forward strand.
CTTACGTCCACCTAAAAGACCGACGATCCATGTTGCTCGGAATCGTGCGCTTTGGGCTCAGTTGGAACTACTCAACCCAATGTACGAGACAAAGTTATCGATACAGTTCGTTAGGAAATTTGTTTTCCATCGGTTTTAAGCTGCGGCGTGCCAACAAACTTCGGCAACAATAACTTTTAACAGCAACAATAACAACAACAACAAAAACATCTGAGACATTTTAGTGCTTTTGGTGTCGCTGTCACATTCGCCGTACCATCATCGTCATCGTCATCGTCGTCGTCATCGTCGCAGTCATAGGCATCATTGTTACCCTCGACGACTTTGACGATGTTGCCTCTAAAGTCGCCTATGAGTGAGTCGTGCCCCGCCTCGTATGGCCGACAGCCTGACTGGTTGACTTCATTGTAAATTATCTTGATGTTTAAATCAATAACAAGCGTCCGCCGTCACTCCATGGTGCGTCGTCAACAACGCCATCGACATCGACATCACCATCACTATCACCATCAACATTAACATTAACATCAACATCAGAGACAGCAACAGCAACAAAAACATCCACTTCGAATCGTAGATAGTGCTATAGTTCTTTTTCGTGTTGTTGCTCTTGTTGTTACTATTATTATTGGCATTCGGTTTTTGTTTAAAATTTCGTACGAACCATCGTAACGATCTACTTGAAGGTACATAAACGCATGCGCATTTTCATTGAATAAGCACTCACAGCAACATCCAGATGCATTGGTCGACTGAACGCAAGCCAAGTCGTTTTCTATGTTAGTAGTAAGTATATGAATCTTGCGGTAACACGAGGCGATGACAGTAAAATGCACAGGTTTTCAGTCATTATTTTAATGTAATTATTTTCGAAATGCGCGATTTACTGAAGTGGCTCAATCAAAGCGTATAAAAGCCGGCGGTAATAAAAGACGAGCTCGGATCATGCTTCAGAGCTGACTTTCAAAGCGAAAAAAACAAAAAATTTACCTATCCATATAGTTGTGAATTTAATGTTGAACGATAATGACCTATTCCGAGTGGGACACTAAGCGAATCGCAAGGAGATTCCAAATAGTGAAAAAGGATATTTTATATTTTTTGATTTTCGGTCTTTTGAATAATGATGGCGATACGAAATGTTTCAAATATTTACAAATATTTTTTCGCATTGATAAGATGCGCAAGGAGTGTACTGTATTCGAACATGGCTTCCTGTATGGCTTCTTAATTACCTTGTGACATCTGAATATAACATATCCACTTGGATTGAGATAAAAATATTTTTTTTTGAAAGTTTCAAACCCATAATTAATGTGGTCGTGATTAAAAGCTTTTTTTTTTTTTTCTTCTACTTTGGCTTCATGAGAACTCTTGGATCGGCTTTTGGCTATTGCCAAACTCTCACTTTTATGCCGTGACAAAAGTCTATATTTCGTTGGGAAATCGCACATGATACGATTAATCCGTTTTAATTTATTTATCAACGCTCTGACAGGCGCTCGATTTGATTAGTTCAAGAAAATCTATTAAATCCTGAGTGAATCGCATGGAGTTTTTTTTTTCCTTCAAATCTTATTTATTTTTTTTCATAAACATACCAAGGCGCGGTGCTTTAAAAAGTGAATGTGTCCACTAAGTGCCTCTGGCACAGTGGGACGAAAAGGTTGTTGAGTTGTCAGACATTTTTGAGAAGAAGATACAATATAATTCGGAGAAATTTTCCGAGAGGGACTCTCGCCATCTCTTTAAAAAATGTTTTACCGCGAAAATTCTTGGAATTTGACATTTATTCCATATATAAATTTTGATCGAAATCGGAAGTCATAAATTTTTGGAATTTTTTTGGTTTTTGCTTCATAATTCACTAATCTTTAAAAAACAAAACCCCAAAATTTTTTTCGGATTTTGTCTTATAATTACTTAATCTACCATCCTGGCCAATATAAGCACAACCAGAGCACTCTTTCTTTGCGTACACCACTGCTTCTTGATTTACGAGTTTTCGGGGCAAACACATGTTTAAGGGAAGACCTATATTCTTCTATTCAAAACAAACTGGAAAGTGAATATAAGAGGAGCAAAAACTTCGAAAATATTCAGGCAAATTCCCTCACATTCTATCTTTTTTTTGACGCTTAAAAAACTTTCTTTTTGCATGGATAAAAATTTGTAGGGAAAAAATTCCTGGGAAATATTCATTTAGAATCGGACTGTGACAGAAATCGATATCGTCAAAAGTTGACGTTTGCGGAAATGAAAATTTTCGATAGAGAAAATTTGAATGTCAAAAATTTTTTGCACCCCAATCGGGTGTTCGTTTACCACTGTTGAAGCGCAAAAATATATGGTCGGACATTGAAATGCTGTGGCACGTTTTTATGCCCATTAACGAACGATAGGCAATAGCAATTTAAACTGGATCTATCTGAAGACATTTGGAGCATTAAGTTTATGCAACACAGCCAGATGGATGGACTGGATGCAACGATGCAGCAGCGGACTTATGTGAATCAAGCAATCGTCCACCAACGATTTCGATGATGCTGTCGAAAACGCGTGTTTGGTTACTACTGTCATCGTGCGCGCGATACTGTTTTTTATTATTATTATTTTTTTTTTTTTTTAATTTATATCGCCTGGCACTCCTTGTCTCCAGTCTTCGGGGCTGTAATTCGTTTTATTTTTTGATTTTTGTTGCATTTTATTTTTTTCCCCAAAGTAGAGACTTATGGCTTTTTACTGCCGTACTGCTGTCACTCACGTATCCACGAAATCCTTGGAGTAGAATTTTAACAATTCAAAGGAGTATCGTCTTTAATGAGAAATGTATTGAATTTACGATTGGTTTTTAATATCAGCGCCACGAGTCGAAGTCGTTTCATAAGAAAAAAAGTTATGCCGTAAAGGGGGTGCCCCCTTGTTCGATTTCTTTGCAGCCCCAACATCTCAGACCGAGTTTTTGAGCATATATGAAAAGAGAGCTCCTCGTTGATGGCATTTTCATATGCTCTGCTATGAAGATAATCACGGATGGACGTATTGTATAGTTGGAAGATTTCTCTTCGAAAACATATTGTTGTTTTAAATTATGGCAAGGTGGAGAGGAGGCCGAAAAAAAAAATAAAAAAATTAAACAAAAATTGCTGCGCCTAATGCAAAAATTCGATTGAAATGCTGCAAATTTCCGCAATCGACCCATATTCGGTGCTCTGGAGCAATAAACGTCGCTGTTGTCGTTGTCTTCTTTCACGTCTACGGCTTTGGCTTCATCGGTGACTATGGTTAATAATAACAACAACATCGAATTTGACACCAACAACGGTAATAAACCAGTTTCCTGCATTGGATTTGATTTGCATATCTCCTGAGGCTGAAAGCCAGCGAGGCTGTCAGCCATTCAGTCAGTCAGTCGGTTGGTCGGCTGGTCGGTGAGTGAAGTGGGCACAACGGCAAAAGGGAGGTTATGTTGCCCCCAGTGTCGTTTGCTTGCATCCAACCTCTCATCCTTCACTTCTAATCAAACTCATGTAATATATGTTTTTTTTCTGACATCGATTGCACCAACTTCAGTTCCGACTGCTGCTCCAACTTCGGCCGCAAATCGTGGTCCTCATGCGCCTTACATGTACGATATATATTTTGGGCGCTGGCGAGGCGATGGCGATGGTGATGGTGATGGCGATGGTGCACATTTGAAGTCACTTTTATACAAGTACCACATTGGGCGGTCATTAGAATTCGAGCGCGTTACTCGGAGCAACAACAAAAAGCAGCAAATCGAAAAACAACAATAATGCAGGAACAACAATAGCAACAACAACAACAACAACAACAATGATAGCCATGACGATGACTACGACGACTGTGACTGCTTCGACCCACCTAAACTAGTTTCTTTGGTTACTTCGGATGCTGAGGCCGAGTCTGAGGCTGAGTCTGAGGCTGATGGTTTCGCTGGCTACGTATTCCGATGGCTGTCTGACTGGTGGTATGCATCGAATTTGGAGCAACAACTCCGCGTGCCACACCAAAATGCAGCACGTAATAATACCAGCTCCATTATGTTGGGGGATGTGAAGAGCGTGCAACATTTTAGAAGAGATTGGGAGAGGGGGGCGGCGAGTTAACAACAATAAATGCAGAAAAAATTTTATAAAACAAAATCAAGAGAAGATGGAAGGGGAAAAATAAGTACAAAGTCCCGGTCTAGAATCGCACATGCACAGATAAAGTGAATGGTCGATCGGTCATGCATACAAACGGTCGCACACAAATACATACATACATACTCGTGTGTTTAGGTCCTTTCGAACGATTTTTCTTTTCGTGCTAACGAGCGATAACGAAAGCTGCTGAAATTTGGGTTAGAGGTGGCTTAGAACAAGCGTTTCAAATTGATTGCAACTTGCACTCGAGGAGTTATTAATGATTGGATTTTCTTGTTTATGAAACAACCATTTAAAGAAAGCGAGAAATCTCTGAAGAAATCTTCTATGAAATCTCTCCTCATTTCTCGAAGCAATGATCGAGGTCTACAGATTCATAAATCAATTAATTAAAATAATTAGAGGAAATCGAAGATATTTTATACAACTGCTGCGATTGCTTAAGATGAATTTCAATTGTTGGTAACATCGCTTAGAGCAGGTCAAAGAGAAGGAAGTTGGGGAGAAAAGATTAAACTTAAATTGAAGGCAATTTAACCCAAGTTGGGGCTCACAATTTTTGCTTTAAAGTCTCCTATACGATTTGAATTTACGAAGGAAGTATCTATGTCTCTACTGCCTCTCACAATTCCCAAAGGGGCCCGAAACGTGAATATCTCCTGCAGACTACAGATTGGTATGAAAACGCCTTTTCGAAATATAGAGCCCTTGAATTTTTTCATATACAACAGCCACAATTCTTTTTCTTCGACTATTCTTTACTGGCAATAGATCATGGAGCCCCACAAATCCTACAATTAGATGACTGCTTGGTTTTGAAGAATTTTCTCAAAGGCAATCCCATGAGAAACGATCATACTGCACGTTACAGTCTTTTTATAACCATTCTGAAGCGAAATCTTGTTCTTTCAGTGCCTCATCATTATTCAACAAACTCTTGACTTGATATCCTTGAGAATCGAATCCCTACAAACCTTTCTAAAATTATCCTTATAATCTTAAAAAATTAAAATTTTACTATTTCGAAAGTAATTCTTGAGCTCGGCGGATGATCTGCCAACAAAACCTTTATTCATAGGGTCAATATTTGAATCAAGCTTCCATAGAACGAATCACTTCAATTCCTTATCCCAAAGCTGTCTTTTTAAATATTAATTTTTTATTTTTTAACTTTCGCAACTTGACCTGTTCCGGTGTCTATTGTCTACATAAAAACGAATTGATTGCACCTTCGCGCTCGATTCGCTTAACTTTGAAATGTCGTGCCAAGCTCAGTTCAGTGGCATTGTGAGCAGCACTTGTGGACGGTGCTTCGTTAAGAACATTAACGAAAACAAAAAAATTTTTACAAAAAAAAAAAACGAAAAAATTAAATCCGAATAAACATCTACAAAAACAAAACTCAAATCGAAGCCATTGTTAGGTGTGGTCTCTTCTGGTTCTAGTTTAGAAAACTACTTTCATATATTTTTTTTTCGCGTGCTTAGCATCCGATCGAGCCAACACAATCATCCACGTCCATATGGGCATTCGACTTAATTTGTTCGCTTGCCGTGGAGCTTTGAAATTTTTAAAATATTTTTTTTATTTTTTATTTTAATTTAATTTTATTTATTTTTGTTGTTGTGTTTGCTACATGAATCGTCCGTAATTTCAGGTCGAGTAATGGTCTTATATTCAAATTGAAAAGAGCATATTGAAGCTTGTACAGGGTGAAGCTGGTGAGGTTTGTGATATTCGAAAAATAGAAGAGATATGCGAAATTAATAATATTTCCCTCGACTGAAATCATCTCTGATAGAATTAATATGAAAGCCTATTAACGATGATTAAAAGATGATTGTCTATTAATTCATTATGAAAGTGATTGAAAAAAACTGCTTTCAGAGATACCACATACGATTAATGTGTGTCTCTCCGATGTGTATAATGTGTATATCACCTTAATCACCCTGTTGCCATTAAACATTCCACATAAAACACCCATACACGCATTGCTGGTCCACCTATTGCAGCTAATTGTCTGAAACTAGTTCGAGTCTGATTAACAAAAAAAAAAAAAAAAAAAAAAATTCGAATAAACTGCGTTCGATCTTCGTATGCAATAAAAAATAAAAGACCGAAAACAAAACCGCCGCCTAGAATTGAATCGAATTGAAATCGAAATTGGAATTGGAATTCTTAACGGCGGCGTTGCCCGCACCTAAAGTGGTCATTTTTAATGCTTTTATTATTAATGTTATTAGTTTTATTATTTGTTTTGCTCGATATGCGCAATTAATGTGATTAATCTATACGCAGCGGCCTCCGTTCGCATTCTCTGCGTACTGCAAACATTTATTTTGCATAGACAGAGTGGAATGGGAGCTGACTGTACCTGAGGCTGGGTTCGTTCAGCTGTCATGTTAGTCCAGCTTTTCATCTATCGTCTCATTTGAGCCCACAACTGTCTGTATGTCAGTCGTTCTATCTGTCTGTCTGTCTGCCTATCTGTCCATCTGTCCATCGATCCACTCGTCTGCGGTTGATCGAGGCGAAGAAATTAATTATAAACTGTCACTAATTAGAATATCAAGCAGCAATTGTCTCGTTGCCATTGTTGGTTTCTCCGAACGAACGGATTTTCTCGTTCCCTTGTCAATTTGTCAAAATAATGCGCACCCATAAGTTAAGTCACACAAGTGAATCCACTTCAAATTGCTTCCTGTTCTTATCATTGTTATGTGCGATCGAGTCGAGTGATTACCTACGTATGAGTTATGCACTTCCAGTGTGTGTGTTGAACGTTGCTCATACGCACTGCGTACTGCGGACGAACAAGGGTGCCGATCGAAGTGTAGTGTGTCGCTCGCATTACCAGTTGCACTTGAAAACGTTGATGCTTGATGCGTTGCACGTTTGTTCAACCAATCAGAGACATGACGGGTTCGCTGATGCAATCGAATTGTCGTTTAGCCCCGGGGTCATTCCGAAGCGCAGCGATAATGCGATGGCTGCTGCATCGAACAAGATTGAATTGAGCCAATTTTCTTTTTAATTATAAGATTTATTTGAAACGAAAAACAAAAAGAAAAATAATATCAAACACTATCTTCCTGTATGCGTTCAGTTTTGTGTTCAACGTTTAGGAATTGCGATGTGTAGAAGCAAAACCTACAGTCACAGATCGTTAATTATGCTAATACGTTACGGTAATCAGTCTAATAACGTTAATTCGAATCGACGGCGACATTATCTGATTATCTGTACATGTACATACTTGTTGCGCTTGTTATTAAAACCCTGTTAAGTTGACGTCTTCGGCTCTAATAGAGCAAACATTGTGACATTTTGACCTTTCACGCCTTCATTGCGTACGAAGCAACAAATCATTTGTGGGTTCGTCGGGTGACCTCATGACAGAGAGAAAGGCGCGATTTCAGATAACTTCGTTTTAATTTTCTTTGAAATTTAATATTGAAATGCATTTCAATTTAATGTACAACAAGTAAATTATTTAAATCCGGCGATCTTGCAAATAGGCGAGGCGTACATATAATTTGTGAGAGAAAGTATGCGACTCAATGCTATTAAAATGAAATTTATCTACTGAGAAGTTTGTTTAAGCTGCCTGAAAGTAAATCGATTTCTCATCAATAAATATTTCGTTGATACTGAGGATAATATTATTCCTTATGATGGCTCTCAATTGAATTTTTGGCTATTTTATATTCTTATTATTTCGCTTTTAATTAAAATCTTTTAGGGATTTTTTATAGGTCTCCACTCTAGAGTGATGTGTATCAGAATATCAAAGGTCGATTGCCCTCCAAAATATACTTAATTGTCTGGTCTTAGGCTTTTTATAAATTGAAGTACAAATCATGGCTTAAAACTATTCTCAATTCTATAAGAGGCGTCCCTACCACAAGAGAAAAATTATGTTCTGGTTATTTTGCGTTCAGCATTCAGAATGGATATGTCAATCGATTTGAAAGGTCCAGTCTTTCGGTAGTCATCAATATTTTTCAGTTCCCAGTATTCATTGAAAGTTTCTGTTTTTTTTTTTTTTTTTGCCAGTGATGAATCTCTTATTTTGTTCTCGCCTTTTTAAATTCATTCGAAATTGGTTAAAGGGTAATTCAATGAGAAAGAGGTCCAGGCCTGTAGATAGGGGGTGGAAAAGGGGGATTTTTCCCCGGGCCCAGGCTTTCTGAATGCGCCCACAATTGGCAAGGGGATTTTTTTTTTTTTTTGGTCGCACATTTCTGTGAGGACCGGAAAAATTTCTCTCTACGGGCCTGAAGAAGTCCTCCCGATGACACCCGTGATAGTTAATCTGCGTAATATCAGTGCTAATCTATTATTAAACGCTTACAAAATTTTAAACCCTTGAGAATCATTTCCTTTTTTATAATTTTTATGAGCTAAGACCTACAAAATGAGTGTCACGGGTGGGACGTTATACTCCCGCGAGGGAAATCATTTATGATTTACGGGCTTGGCAAACCCGCGGACCCTAGCCAATTGTCCACCAATACAAGATTCGGGTACCTATGGGGTCAAATTGGAAGTGGGGGAACCTTTTGGGGAATGTACGTCGGGATGAGCATACGACCTGCAATAAGTTTTGGTGTGGTACAGCTATACTAGTTAAAGTTGTACTCACACCTTTATCTAAAACGCAAAAACAGTACCTCGAGGACTGGGAGCACCAGAATTCGTTTTAGAATTCATCCCGGTCTTTTGGGTACGGCCACTCGGGGGAAGTATTCGATTCCGTAATGGGCATTTGCCTCGCTTGGGACCCCTCGTGGGGCTGTGGTATCAATGAGGCGAAGAAACCGCCTCATAATAGAAAATTGTTTGCAGCAGATCGTACACTCAAAAAATCTCACAAAATTTCAATTCCAAATATCTATTGACACAGCCTGCGACAAGGAATGTGCACTCAAGACGTTAAAAACTAATTTTTTGTTTTATTTGACAATAAAATCTTCTCGCGCTCATCAAGAAAATGTGAACACAAATGATTATCACCAATCATAAAATTTAATAGTCTTCATTTTCCCGTTGCCTGAATTAATTGATTTCGCACTGTCAGGTTATTTTACGATCATTTTTAAATATTTTAAGCGCTTAACGTGCTGAAGTCAATTAATTTCATTCGCTTGAGCTCGTATAAATCATATTTTGCATAATCTCAGTTCGTAATGTCGTAGAGTCAAAGCGATTTAAGCGTACTTTGAGGCTCCCGTCGAAGGAAAAGCGCTCGAAATTATATGTTTTTAAGAAACCAAAAAATAAAAAGAACAAGAAGAAGAAAAAAACATGCACATACTTTATGAAATAAATATGCTTTGAAAAGAGTTTAATTGAGTTAAATATTCATTTTATGTTTTAATTAATTTGTTCTTGTCGCTGGCAACATCATGCTGTGTCCGCGTAGCGCTCATGAATTTGTTCTTGGACTCTGAATGGCTACCTTTTCGTGTTACGCTGATTTTTATCATCGCTTTCAGCTGTTCGTGTCTAATGAGAGCAATAGGGCGTTGTATGGAATGTAAAATTGAAAAACAAACATTTGCAAATGAATAAAAAACCGCTCACTAAGAAAACATTGTGATTCCCACAATGCTTTAATTAATAGAATCCTGAAGTACTTCTTGGTGCAAAAAACGCTCTTTAAGTTTTAGAAAACTTCTGCCGGCATTCGATTGAAAAATTTATTCAAGGATTCATGGCCTTTTGATCTAAGATTTGTTTATATTAAGGGTAGTAGTTTTCAACTCAGTTTAAGAACTTCGAAAGTTGTAATTGTCGAAAAAATTCTTTTAGTCTTCATGCCAGCTTAATTCAATCAGAAACTTTTGATACATTTGAATTTTTTTTTTTTTTTGTTAATTTGCATATCAAATTAATTTACCTGGTTTAAACTCTCCTGAAGACTATCATTTGAAAGTTGAAACCTTCAAACAGTTTAAACTAGTTTGGAGACTATGAGCTTTAATAAACAAATCAATGGGACGGGAAAATAAAGGGCATGATAAGCTTTCCGGCAGTTGAGAAAATGACAAATATGTATATTTCTCAAAGCGGCGAAGGACTTTTTTGAAAGTACCTCAAATCACAAAAGTCCTTTAAATTTATTAGTTTTATGCCTCTGATGCTTTTCTATTCTCTAGAAAAGATTACCTAAAGGAATTCGGAAAATGAAGCGTAATTTTAAAAACTCTTGAAGGCTTCTGTTCAATGCCAATTTTGGTTTCAATGAAAATATCAGACAAGACTTCGGGTTAAGAAAAGCGAATTTTAAATTATTTTGTATTGTTTTTAAAAAAATTTTTTATATTAATCGAATAATTTTTTTGTTCTTAAGATGGAGCCAGGAATTAGAGCGTTAACGACCTTATTACGGACTCAAAAACCTATTGTGTTTGATAAAATCTGCTCCAAAGATGAATGTTAAAAAAAGTGTCCCTCCTTGGGGAAGGTCCTTGAAATAGGAAAGTTTTTGTTTTCCCATTTGTACTTAGCCCCTTGTTGCTTTCATGTTCACTGTAAATTTGTCTCCCTAATTTCCAAAATAACCCTTGGCCGCCCTTCATGATCTGAAGTCTTAAAAATTCTCCATATCAGACACAAAAATTTGCTCAAACTTTTGCTTTCATTCTTAAATCTAGCAAAAAAAAAAAAGAAAACAAGAAAAGCAAAGAAAAACAATCTGACGCAAAGAGCATAAGCGAGAGATTTAATTGCCAGGCACCAATCAAGTTGAAGTCTCTCAGATTCTACGGTCGATTTGTGGAACCTAAGAGCATGCACGAGGAGTTGGTGTGGCAAAACCGCCCTATCAGCTTGCCGCTAACGGTATTTCTCTCTTTACTCACGACGCCGTTATGTGGCGACGTCAGCGCTAACATCGAAATCAGCGTCAGCGTCAACGTTGACAGCGCCACAAACGCCAATCTTGACAGCGGCCTACGTCGGTACGTTGGGGTTGACTGCATTGAAGCCGCGAGGCCGAGTTTGTGTCTTAAGTCTTTTGTTTTGAGCATCGATCGTCGTGACTCGTTTTCAGCTTTTTTGTGTCTGGTTGGTTGGGTGCTATTGTTGTTGTTGCTGTGGTGGTTTTTTTTTTTTTTTTTTTTTTTGCTGGATTCTCGTTGCATTTTGGTTTATGGCGTGTGTCCGTGGGGGTATTTTCTGTGCAGAAGGCACACGTGCATACAATAAAGTCGCTCAAATACAAATACAACGAAATGTGGAGCATTAAAAGCAGGGGATCGAGCCGAAAAAAAGAGAGAAATAATAACAAACGGTGACGGTGACGCCACCACACCCTTGACTGCCTTACGGACGAACGGTCCGACAGACTTCTGCCCATTTTTTGTTCGTTTTTTGTTGTTGTTTTTGTTACAGCCCCGTTGATTCTGTGTATGAACGCAGTTGTTGTGTGAGCGCCGCAGCCGCCGATGCCGAGTGTTTTCTTCGATTTTGGCCGCGACGTTGGCGCGCGTATAGCACAGCATTGGGGCAGCAATTTGTTGTCTCACCGAAGCTTGCTCCTTTTACGGCATTTTGATCCATTATCGCTGTTGCGGCTTGTGTTGCGAATCAATTTCATTTCCAGCGAGAAACGAGACTTGCCCGCGTTTCGGCTGCTAAGAATGCTATTTTCCAATATTTCGGAGGAGTCGACAGCGTCAGCTAGCGTGGCTAATGCAGTTTGGGTGTTCATTCAGTTAACCTGAACGGCGGCAGCAGCAGAAGCAGCAGCAGCAGCAACGGCAGCTGCTCGGGCCGCCGCCACTTTCCGTATTGCCAAAGTCGGACATTAACGAAGCCATTTGAGCGATTTTCATTTTAATTTTTCTTGCGCTTGTGCTTTTGCTTTTGCTTTTCTTGGAGCAACTAATTCTTGTTCGTTGGTTTTCGATTTTCGATTTTCGGTTTTCGGTTTTCTTGTTTTCCCGTCTATTTTTGTTATTTCTCTCGTTTGTTGTTTTTAATTTTTCATTTTCATTTTGTTATTTTTTAATTGAAAGTTTTCTTGTCGATTTGTCGACGATTTTGTGAATTTAGTTCATACGCAATGCACGAACTTGCGATATGATTCGATGAAGTCGGATGCCGATTCGGATGCGATAACTTATTGTGCAATTGCGTGGAACCAATGTGCGTGACTGGAAACAGGATTCGAGACATTTCGTTACGCAGCTGCTTGTGTGGGGGTGCTGCAGCATTGTGGAAGATAAAATATGGAGCAAAAATCTAGGTATTTTCAATCTGGTTGAAAAACCTGCTCGACTGGCGGCCTAACGAGGTGGACACTTTAATAATTAATGCTGAAAAATTGTGATATTTCGCTAGCCAGGAATTTCAATGCAATCGAAATGGGTGTGAGGTGAATCGAAAATTAGAAAATTTAAATTTCAAATTCAGGATTTTTTTTAAATTAATTTTTCTTTAATATTTTCGTTTCACAGATTATGACTTCATAATAGGTATGTTCCCGTACTGCACGATACTGCACAATTTTCATACAGACCTATAGACCTAATGTAAATGTAAATTTCAAATTCAGGATTTTTTTAAAATTCATTTTTCATTCAGATTTTTACTTCGTTTTTAAAAAAAAAAAAAAAAACAAATTATTCCAATTTAAAGCCAAACGATTAAGGTAATTTCGCGGCTTGCCTATTAATCTGTTCAAATTCAAATTAATTTAGTATTTTAGGTCAGCCTCTTTGTGAATCTCATGCTCGGCTTTCAAGTTCATTGTCTACTCGATCGATTGTGTTCCAATTTACCTTTATTAAGCTATTGAAGTTTTACTTCACCTTAAACGATCTGAAGCGAATTGAATTTTTATTTTAATTTTAATTTGAAATTACCTCTCACGTGTGAAGACATACCTACGTTATGTAAACGGTTAACCTATATAGGCAGTGTTGAAAAATAATAATAACTGCTTTTCAGTGTAAAGATTGGGCAATTTCAGCGATAATTTGTTCCTCTTCAATTTAAATAAGCCATACTTTGGAGCTCGGAAAAAATTCAATTCGTTTATTCGACTCACACAATCGAAATCACAAAATTATAGCTATCGATTTTATTATATCCTTCCGTTTTTTTTTTTTTTACAAAGAAACCGTAATTAAGTTTAAAATAGGCTTGGATCAATCAAGCACATAACGGAATCTTTCGAAACCCCATTCTACCTAAAAGCTACGATATAAAATGCAATGTCATTAAGACTTTAATATAAATTCATGAGAGTCGATTAAGTTACTCTTAATCAATTCGAAATGAAAATAAAATGTTTTAAATTGTTTATAGCTCTTTTGTCGCCTAGCCTTTATGAATTATTGCTTGGATAGTCTGAAATGACTAGTTTAATTTTCATTCCTTTCGAACGACTCCTCCCAATCATTGGCAAAGCCAAAGATGTAAGAACAAAAAATACCTACTTCAAGTATCACTTGAACTCTTAGGACAGGAAAAACACGATACTTTGATTTTCACTCTGTTAACAGTTAACCATCACCCACCATCTTATAACACCGATCCCCATCTAGTTCAGCATCGAGATGCATCGAGCAGCGAGCATTGAGCACCGACAAACACCTTTCTATCTGGCTCTCATACCAAATCGAAAAGCGATTTCAAATAATTTATGCGATTTCGCATTCATTAAATAGATTTACTTAAATTACAAACGATATAGGAGGCAGGAGGTTGGTAAAATAAATAACAGCAAAACGTAGCAGCATCACAACAGGCAACAGAAAAAAATAACCCACCAATACACAAGCCATCATCAAGAGTAACACCAACAAACAAGGCAACAAATAAAAAAATAAATATAAATAAAAATAAAAGAAAAAACTCAACAACGAAGAATTGCAGACTTTAGGCCAAAAGTATTGCATTTTTATGTCGCAGTTGATTTCTTCCTTGATCCGACCCAATTACTAATGAAGACCATTTACGTGAAGTTGTATAGCCGCCGCGATCGGCTCTAGATGAGCGGCAGCACCACGATATCCCCAAAGGATGGCGGTGTGTGTGTGAGCATGTGTGTGTGTGTGTGTGTGTGTGTGTGTGAGGCAGTACATAGTCAGTCAGTTCGTTAGAAATAAAATTCAAAATATTTTTTCAAGACGAAATTAGTTCGCGGAGACGCGGCGGTACGGGACGTGCCGCGACGCGACGCGACGAAAAGCGATGACTTTCATTTGCATTTCTAGCGTTTCGAATGGAATTATGTGATACGATGTCAAAGCTGAGCTGAACGGAGTTGCATTATATGGAGCATGAGCACGAGTACCTATTTGGGGAAAATGTACACTAAAAAAAAAAAAAAAAAAAAAAAAAAAAAATTACTATGTAAGAATTCTTTGAACATTTCGCAATCGTAACAATTTTCTTTCCTTTTCTATTATTTTCAAAATAAAATCAAGAATTTTTAATTTTGATATATGATTTCTTGCAGTGTAGGGATCATGCCTGAAAGATTTCTACTATTTTGCCCAGTATCTGCCTGAGGTGCACACGATTGCTGCGCGAATTGCTGCCACGCGCCTACTTAAAGCCTTTAAACCAGACCACGAGCCATGGCTCGAACCATTTGGTGACTGACTGACTGACTGACTCGGCGACTCTCTGACTTTCTGGCTCCTTGTCTGTTCGTATGCCTTGCAACGTGGCTGAATCGTCCGTACGCCCGATACCTAGACTAGAGCAAACTAAGCAATTTTGCATCCGCATTTGCATGTTGAAGCGCTTCAAACGCCACCAATTCCAAAGAAAGACGGAGTCTGCACAACGATCCTACAGCTTCGGCGAAGCAATTTCTCGGAGTATTGAGCTATGCTGAATGTTGGTGTCTCCGATGGTTTTTTCGTATTTATTTTTAATTTTTTTTCTTTCTTGGCTGTGTCGCATCTTGAAAATGGTGCAACACGTCGATCAAAACGTGTGCCTATATGTGGTGGAGTGCCTCCTCTTTTTGGGGCTCCTTTTACAGCTTATAGCTTGTATCGCATTAAGTGCAGCAGACATTGTCGAGATCTTGTAGATTGCCGCGTTTTATTTTATTTTATTTTATTTTTTATTTTTTATATATATTTGTTTTCGAGCTCTTTCGCTTACATTACTTAGCTTTTCTGCTGCGATGGTTGTTGTTGTTTCTGAAGTCTCTGTTACAATTTTTTTTTTTTTTTTTTTTGGGTGATAATCCAACAAAGCTTTAATAACGATGATTGCAGCATTGACGGTACGATGTTGGTGATGATAATTATGATGGTGGAGCGCATGATGATGATCATGTTCACTTTGGGCAAGAGCTCAAGAGTTGCTCTGTTTTCATTGCAATGTTGATTCATGTTGGTGGAAATTTATGTCATCCCTTGTTGCCGTGTGTTGAATCTTACGATGACATTTCGAACATAATTTAAGCCCACGCAGCAGCGAATATAATAAAAAAAAAATAAATAAAAAAGAAAATCTCCACAAAAGCAAAATTCAACAATTTCGAGTGTTGATGGTGGTGATATGCATTCATATCAGTTTGAAAGAACAAAAAATTTCTCTCGGATTAGCTTGGGCGTTACGGTTTGGTTGAGAAATTAGCAAATTGATATTCGAGGGGAGATCAAAATGTTCCTCGTATACCAAAAGCCTAGCAGAGCCACATCTATATAGGGTCGGAAAAGTCAAAGTAGGTACAGGGAAATTAAGTTTTATTTCAGCCAAATTACAGCTTTTGAGCTTTTGCCCTTCTTTTTCATCCTTAAAACTCATCTCTAAAGACTCCGAGAGCTCACGTCGAGCCTTGAGTTGCACCCAAAATAAAATTCCTCTCATTAAAACATAAGTACATTCTTTCCTTCGCAAGAATCCGATCAGTCCTCGCAACTGGAAAACACTCATGGAATTTGGAGCTTTGAAAGCGCTTGTGACTATCGGCGATGATGTTGTTTTTTGACAGCGACAGTGCATGGTGTTGCAATGACAGGCACCAAGAGACATATGTTGCACCTATGCCCCATGCAACTATTGTCTGAGCACTCAATTGTGTGTAGGACTAAACAATTTGCTGACAGCGGGTTAGCTATCAAGGCTCTTCTCCTCTTCGATTGCAGCATTGGAAAAAGAAGGAGGAGGAAGCTCGCCCAACCATTCGGATTCAAAAACCAAGTGACAATCATACGGAGAGCTCTTTCCATGCATGTTTGTTTGTACCTATATATATATATGTTCGTTTTTTGCTAAAGTTTATGTTGGATGACGATGCGAAAAAGTAACATTCTTGGAAATTTATGTGACCACGACTATGTTGACAACCACATCGATTGCGACACAGTGTTGGAAATTGAGTTCGTGTTCGGATTTGGCTTCAGTTCAAGCATCAACTTGAAGAAACGGAAGACGACGAAAACATGGACGTGGACGTGGCTGAAGTAGAGGAAGAATACTTTGCCAAAGACACTGCAATCAATGGCAATGGCAATTGATTGCATTTCTGTTATTGCAGCTTAGAATTTTGTGGTTGATTAAGCGGTGTCGATGGTATGGATGGCTGGCTAGCTGGCTGGCTGGCTGGCTGGGTGCTGATGGTGATAGCGCTAGTCAAAAGTTGGTAGTGCAACAGCTACTTCTGGCTCTGATAATGACGACGATGACTGTGGCGAATTCCGAACTTTTGTTGCCACATTATTTCTTGAAAATTGTGAAAAATCAAATCAAAAGAATACCAGAGCAAAGTGAATTTCCGTCTTGTAATCATGACCAATGTTGCTGCGATGCCTCAATGCTCAAAGCAATCGAATAGACCGTACAACACCCGTATGCCAGCAATTGAACTATGCAGTCGAATCTGAATCTGGAACTCATCGCACGCGGCACAAATCAACGTCGAGTTTTTCACTCTTCTGAGCTTGATTTTTTGTTCGTTTCTTTTTTTTTTTTTTTAGGGGCATCGCTTCCTTTGCCAGCGCCGCGGGGTGATTTTCAGTTAGTTTGCGGTAAATGGGTTTCCTCTTGATTTTCTTTCGCAGCATTTCAAACTTCAGATCCAGATTTAGCTGCAGCTTCAGCTTCAGCGTCCGCTTCACTTTGAGCTTCAACCATTTTAATGCAGCTGCCGCAGAGACGTTGCAATGCGATGGCCCATTTTGCCAACCTACTCTGCGATTGCCCTTAGCATGCTGCTTTATTGGCGGCAAAACAAAAAAAAAAACAAACAAAAAAAAAAGTCCAAGCAAAAAAGGGGAAAAACTAATAAATGAAACAAAAACTCAATAACAACAACTATAAGAACAACAAGAGCAATGAGTCAATAGTTATTTATATGGCAGCAATGGCATCACGCGAAGTGCAAAAAGTTTCTGCCGCGGACTTGATAAGCGCGACACAGCCTTTTGCACACAAGAGGAAGTCATCGCTGTTGTTTGGTTTTGTTGCAACGATAATAGGCATAGTCGGTGTTGCTGTTGCAGCTTTGCTAACAACAACAACAACAACAACAACAACAAATAACGTTTGCTGGACAAAGGCGGCAACAATCACTGACGACAATTTACAAACTGACAACAACGAAAATAGCAGCAATAACCGCGATAATGCAGTCCAGCTAAAAGGATTGGTACCTCAAGAAATAAATCGGGAATTAAGGTTGAGTGGATGACTCAAAGGAAAATACTTTGAATTGAAAGCTTTTCGTATGGTCATAAATGGCTTTCATTCGAAAATATAAATCCATATTAGGATCGAACCTTGAAGAGCCCTTTTATCATCAAAAAATTGACCGTTTACTTTGAAAGTGGTGTAACTGCATTTTTCTATCTTCCGGTTTTGAGCGGCTATGAAGGAAAATTGAAGGCCGTGGGTAAATTTAGTTTTTGTATTCGTGTTAAGCTACCCATTCTAAAGACTTCGCAGTTTTGCTGGGTGATGGCGGATGCTGGGTAATGGACATGCACCCCTTAATATCTCGAAATAGAAAAATCGAGTTACACCACTGTCAAAGAAAACGGTCCAAATTATACATAAAAGTAAAATTCCAAACTTTAGTAAAAAAAAAAAAAAAAACAAAGGACAGAAAAATCTATGAAAGCATATTTACATTCTCAAATCCGTGTATTTGAATGCTAAAGGGCTTAAAGGACCTCAAGACTTAAACATCCTTCCATGCGATGAATGTGAAAATAAATAATGAAAAACAAAGTTTTCATGACTTTTCACTCAAAACAAAAAAATATCACCGTTCGAACGGATTTTTCAACATTAACCCGAGCAATACGGGGTCAATCCTATGATCTTATTTGTCTTCCTAAAAATTTTATGATTTATTATTTTCAAAGCTAATTTTATTTATTTAAATTTCTTATTTTAAAGCTTTCAAGTTTTTCTTTTTTTTTTTAAGCAAAAACTTCAAAAAAGGCTTTCGCAGTTTTTTTTTTGTTTTTTGCAACCTGACCGATATGACCTCACGACCGAAAACTCGCTCCACAAATAGTAGAGACTCCATCGGCTGTAATCGACCGCCAACATTGTCCGTCTATATGTCGGTCTGTCTGTGTGTCTGTCGCGGAGTTGAAGTTGAAACAGTTGCAAGGTTAATAAATTCAATTAATGTTGAATAATTGAAAAACATAATTCAATTTGAATCGAAAAAGTTTTCCGCCATCCTACATGGCGTAACTTTTTCTTTTTTTTTTTTAGGTGAGATTTGCATAATGAATTCTGGGGGCTAGTTTGCCGGTATGAAATGTTTCCGTTTTTGGTTAGGGCGGCATTTCCATGCGATTCAAAAGCAATTTATTCACATAGAAAGCATAAGAATTGAGAAGAAATTGAATATTAAAATTATGACATTTTTATGGTGGGATCCTGGGTGTGCGATTCTAAGATTCGAAGAGAGCTCTCGGAGGATTTCTTTTGAAAGATGAAGCAAAATTAATTGTAGATTATTGAAGGGCTACAAGAGGTGTGATTCAATTATACGTGAGAAGTAACAAGCCATTAAAAGTGCCTGTAAAACATCTTTTAATTTATCTTTAATAATTTTAAAAATTTTATTGCATTATTGAACATAAAAATCTCACCACAGCCGAGAAGAAAACAAAAACATCTGCTCGGGAAAGACGCTTTTTTTAAAAAAACAATTTTTAATAATCCCCTGAAGAAGCTTGTAAACTGGAAACGAGCAAAGATCCTCGAAGGTTTTGAGATATATTCACTCGTAAAGCTGTTGAAAAGTTTCCAAAAACATTAACCACATCTGCCAGGCCATTTCTACTGATTGCGATTGTGTAAAAGATGCTTCAAGCGAGCACAACTTTATTTTGACAGAGCTGCCATAGGTCGAAAAATAGAAATAACAAAGTCGGTATAACTTGCGATTAGAGTTTGCTGTTAATTACGTAAGGGAGATTTAAAACATTTTTTAAGCCCTGCCCCTATCACGTAAGCATATTTAAACATACATCAGAATCCCACGTTAACGAGCATAAGATTTTTCGAACCCTTCCTCTACCCTTTTATGCTTACGTAATCAATGGACGGCCCCTTAAACTGAAGGCTGAACTATCATCAAAGATATTGTAAAAAAAAATATCAGAGTTGTATTTCCTCACTTTAAAGCAACCCTAAAATATTAGCTTCAAGCAATGGAAGCCACGAATCAAAAAAATAAATTCCTGAATTAAAAAAAAAAATCCAACTAACATTGTTAAACTGCGGATGGCAACCCTATTGTTCACGGTATGACTGTGCGTTGTTGCAACGATTCTGTGCTCGATTTTGATGTACTCGGCACTTAATGTAGGTCTATTGTGTTGCGCGTTGGTAAGCAGCATGGCACGCGTGATGTCCTTTGGGTATGCATAAATTTGGGTTCATTCGTTGGCTGCAATCTTCGTTGCTCGAAGATGTGGAGTAATTGTTTCATTAACGGTTTTTCAGGAAATTCCATGGGCGCATGGAGTCTTTCACTGCGCTGGGCAGCACGAAATCGATGTAATACGTCCGTCTTAAGTGTGCCACGGTTTTGTTTTTGTTTTACCTCTTTTTTCTTACTTATTTTTGTTGGAATTTTTTTTTCTTTTTTTGTCGTGTTCGACTGTCGAAGTCTCGAAGTTGTTGTTTTCCTGGGGAATCGTAAACGTAATTTCTAACTGAATCCATTGGGCACATGAATTTGGCAAAGCAATTCATTGAAATTGGATGCAGTCAATTCGGAAAACGACTGCACTGGCAGTCGACCGCATCAACAGCTCCAATAGATTCAACATCCCAGCATCGCCGTTATTATTGAACATGTAATTGTGTTTAGGTGAAGAAAACGATTTCAAATTAATCGTAAAAATTCGTACGAAATAATATAATCGAGTGCTCTGCATACTTCGATTTGAGTACAATTATCTACCCCCTAAACATTGGCATACACCCATATCCAATGCATAGGTAGGTACACTGATAAAAAATTCAATATTACGGCCTATCAAAAGCAAACAACAGGGATCGATGGAATGAATTATTATGACCATAAGGATGAAGAAAAAACTTAATGGTATGAAACAAAAAACAATCGAAATTTTAGCCACAGAAGCCCGCCCATTGCTTTTTTTTAGCATCCAAATTTCTCTTCAAGAAGATTCTAGCGCCTAGAAACGGAGCGATATCACCCAATGTTAAAATCCCGCTCTGTAATGACTCCAACCTAGCGGCGCACTGCTTAATGGGTTGCGCCGACAAAATGCATTACCGAAAACATACTTGTAATAGATTATCCTTGCTAATATTGTCTGCAATATTTTATAAAATATTGTATTTCCTGCTTTTAATCAGAAGTGTAGTGGAAAGTGTCTGAGCTAGCAGTCGGAAGGCCGAGTTCGAACCTCGGGCAGGCCAGAAAGGTGGAATGTTTAGTCCACAAAAATGTGCTCCAATGGATAAATAATAAGAATTAATAAATAAATAAAATTTGGAAATCTAGGAGTTGGATTTGGAAGCCTTATTTTTTAATAAAAAAAAAAATAAATAAAAATAAAAAAAATTGGCGCCTACCAGAGTGGGACTCAACAAGCATTTCGGATTGGCAGACTCTGTCACTGAGCCACGCAGTCATATGAACCTTTTCTATTGAGGTACTAAAGCACTATAATGTAGCAAACGTTCAACAATATTCGGCAGCGGAATACTTCTTTGGTTACAAGTAAATAATTCGTAAAGGGAGCTGATTACAAAGCGGCCATCTTATGTAAAGTAATGAAGCTTGTAACGATTCTTTCTGCATACTAACTGCTAAGTATTGAAGAAGTATTGGATTCCGTAACGTACATTTGCGCCCTGGGAAGGACTTGAGTAGTTTGAAGAACGTTTTAACGGGAGACCCTATAAAGAAATACTGTCTATATAGGGGAGTTGACTTTTCTTGATGAGGTATTTGATCAAACTGGTAGTATATTAATGTTTACTATATAACCTAAATATATTTATATCTTTAATATAAATAAAACATTGTGCAATCTGGACCAAGAAGCCTCAGAATAGAGTTGCAATGGCGCTGCCCGATCTTGAGACGGCCCCTTGTGGGAGCCTTGCTAGGGCTTTGGTGATGTTGGTAGCTCCGAAACTCGATCAAGGTTTGCCAACATTGTCTATATCCACCTTGGAGTCCAAATTAGTCCACCTAAGCGGCGCCGCCTGTCGTTTTGCTGGCTATGAATTTGATGACCGTACTGTGAAGGGCCATGCCCCTTTTCTTTGTTGATGTAGATGGTACTCAACTTGATTCTTTTCAGCCTACACGCGGCCCCAAAAAATGAAGTTAAAAGCTAAAAGACGACAGGATGAACCATATTTAAATATGCTTCATTTGAGAGTAGGTATACAATATGCTCTGATCTTGTCAATGTTAATAAGCTTCGGTTAAAGAATATTGAGGGAGTATTTTTTTGAGTGCATATCCTCACATCGACATTTACCAGAGCATTAACGGAGTCAGTAAATGTGAAGAGCTAAGCTAAAAGCACGTATACCAATCTAAGCTCTTACATGCCGCATGCAACTTATCGCCAAATGTCTATGCCACAAAAAAACTCCAATTCCGATTTCGACTTAAAAATTTTTTTAACTCCAATGGCAAACGGTATTCGCCGTTCGGTAAGAAAACGGGTGTGGTCGTTCAAAACTGTACCAAAAAACAGTCAAAACTGGCTTTCTGGGTCTTGGCTCGATCCGATTCGATCGATCCTCTTGATTGCGGTTGCACTCTTCGGCGTTGCCGCGGCCGCGGCCGTCTCCATCGCGTCGTCGTCGTCGTCGTTGTCTCATCGAATCTGTGAGCGACACACAAAATTTTTCTTTCTTAGAGATTTCAATGAGCGTGGCCTTTAGTTTCGGACGCCTATGAACCGATCTGCACTGAACTGTGCCTCACTGCACTGATTGCAATGCGACTACTGTGCTGACTGCTATTACTCTCGTACACTCTGGAGGCGTGTGGGGCTACTTTTCATTTTCAATTTCAAGCAATAACCAATAACACCATACAACATGCCATAGGAAAGCGGAGTGCGGCGATCGACCTCAATGGTACGATGAAAATGCATTCATATCTACATATATACATATATTGTGCAATGCAACAAATGCGCGCTGCACACCGCCCTCTCCACCGTATTCGAGACTAATGCTGGTCCTCATCGTCATCGGTATCACCATCAAAATCACCGAACGTTAGCCGCAACGTCGACGCTACCGTCGTCCGTCGTCCGTCGTCGTGGTCGTCATCAAGATGTCCTTCATGTCTAGGACCGTGTACCGTTGTTCGGTTCTCTTGGTCTCTTGGTTTCTCTGTTGCATTGGTGTGCATTGTCTCACTGTCCGCCCGCCTAATCACACAAATCTTCTCATTCTGCCAGCCCAGCTGGCCGACTAGTGCCAACTAGTTACGACTGCGGTCGCTCGTATCGCGGCTTCGACTATGCGGCCCGTCCTATGCAGCTGTGTGCTGTCTTGTCCATTGCCTAGAGAGTCGTTGCCATTGCCTTTTGCCGATCATAATATTATAAATATGACTATTAAAATAGCGAAAATGACCAAGCGACAGACACGTTCGGGTTTTGGTTGGCATATTTGCAAAGATGCGAATCGCCGCGAATGTAGCCTTTGGGCTAACGTAATGACCACTTCGAGACGGGCAACGCTGCCACGTAAGCCATCGAAATATGTGGGTGGGCATGTCGCTGGGTAGCCCAGTTGATCAGTAGTTAAGTGAGTATTTGCTGCTTAAATGAACATTAAAAAACATTTGAAGGAATAGGGGAAATTCGCAAATCCGACCCTAGATCACAACTCAATTGTACCTATACTAGATAGTTAGGTACCCCATCTGATCATCTCAAGCTCCGTTCCCAGATAGTATTCTTTT
Organism: Chlorops oryzae; assembly: GCA_020466095.1. Lineage (NCBI taxonomy): Eukaryota > Metazoa > Arthropoda > Insecta > Diptera > Chloropidae > Chlorops > Chlorops oryzae. The sequence continues at coordinate 86,354,785 of CM035807.1, forward strand.
TTTATTTTTATACATTTTAACTTCCCTTTTTCGCGGCCTTGAATGCGTCGGTAGTTACGCTCAAAGCGGTCGACCCTCTCGATTGGATCTACCAATTAAATATTTTTATCGCACTTTTTCTGCATGGGTGGAGTCGAGCGACGCCTACTTGCCGCTTTACTGCTTTACTGCTTAACTCTTACGGTAGTTCGTATCGAAATTCTTTCGATAATTAGAGCACCTCGTAACAAAATAGCAAACTAAGCATTAAGATTAATTGAAGAAATTCTGTTATCGCGCATAATAAAAAAAAAAAAAATATATATATATATAAAAAAAAAATAAAGAAACCGTATGACAAGAACGCACGGCAACAATACATTCACTTTCAGTTTTCATATCGCGATTTCGCCAAGTCGTGCGGCAATGGTCTACCGATCGAATCGATCCATATGAAGGTGTTTATGAAGCGATCTGGCGAAAGAAAATAAGTATTTCAATCGCAATCGAAATTGCTTCAAATAATGAGGAAAAAGAAATGAGAAAAAAATAAAAATTAATAAATGAAAAAATAAAAAATAAAAAGATAATAAAACTGAAACCACAAGGAAATTGGAACGAAGAGCGGACGAAGGGGCGGACGGGGAACTTAAAGTAAAGCAAACACTAAAATCATTTGCCAACATTGAAATCAATAAAGTGTACTCCATTGGACATTTAACGGCAGTTAATTAACTCTGATCATTTAAGACTTTACCGAGCAGTAGATCCAGCGAACGATCACCTCGGCTCTGCGGACGACGGCAGACGATGATCGGCTAAGTGGACGTTCCGCGTTCCACGTTCAACGTTCCACAACGGTCGACGTTCGATGTTCGACGTTCGATTTTTGGAGCAGAGTCTCGTTATGGATTCAATTGAACAGGTTTCCAATGGAGATTGAAAATTAAGACATCACCGATTTAACTGTAACAGTAAATGGCACTATACACGAGGACGTCACACGGCCGGGCCGCACTGTGCACTGTGCGATGATTATGATGATGATGACGGCAAGATTTGTACTTAAAGCGTAGCCAGCCGAGTGCCACAGATCGAACCGTACTGCTGCTCATGATGGGTATTAAGCGTCAAACTAGAGATCTCATAAAATTTTTTAACACACTTTGCGTAAGCGTTTCTTGTCATTAAGCTGTCGTTTTAAGAGTCAAAAGTGAGAATAATGCATTAAAGTAGCTCGCCATGGACGTTAGTTATGCGCTCGTTAAAAAAAAAAAAAAAAAAAAAAAAAACCAAAAAGAAAATAGAAAAGGTAGAGTCATGTTTCTCCAAGCTTTCCCAGAAGTTGAGATGCTCGATGAAAATGATAATGAACGGGTGTAGAACAAAATGGAGCACAAGATGCACTAGATGCCCGATTGCCAATTCCATATACACCGGCAACGTTTTCGTGAATTCGTGCAACGGTGATTCGCCTACAATATTAGACCGATTATTCATTCCGTCGGCAACAAAGAAAAAGAATATCTTTCATATATTGTGCTATGCATCCGTCAAGCGGATTTATAGTCAGGTATTGTAGGTAGTCATTTATCATGAATATGTTTTTAAATCACTCGTTGAAAATTGTTAGCATAGAAACTCAGACTTTATGATCTATTTCAAAATCTGAGTAATTGAAAATGCGGACATCAATTCACCCGTGCCACGAAACTAATTGGGGGGCACTTGAGTCCGAGTGGAGTGATCATTTGTTGATGTCTTATAATTTCAGTTATTATTTCAGTTGCTCGAATTGACTTCTTATTAGCATATATCGGAAAGGGGTTATTCTTGGGTGACCATTTCGAAAAATCGATTTTTTTTTGGTTCATAGTTGAAGCTATTGGGAATATGCTGTGAAAAAATTAAACCAAAATTCCTAATATGAAAAATGTTACATCTCATTATTGTCGATGCTCTTTGAGCGACCTGTTTTGCTCTTGGAACTTTAAGCCTGTTTATCTCGAAAAAATCATTTTCTGAAACGGTGGACGCCCCAAAAACAAAACTATTCAAACGATTGCTTTTAAATTTATGTATGTTTTTCTTCCAATTAATTACTATCGTCCCTAACGGAATGGCTTATTTTCAAAGAAAGTTTCTTGCATTTCTTTTAACGACTTTTAACAAAAGAATTTTAAAATTTTCAAACTTGTTTCTAAAGTTCGCCAATTTATTTTATTTTTTCAATCAAATCAATTTATTCTGGTACGGACGATAATGAAAAACCTACTGAAACATATTCCATTCGAATTATTTATTCCAGACAACATGGATTGCCGTTTTCACTCCCACCAGTGACCTACTTTTCTGGGTGAATTTTAATTAAAACAAAGATATACAGGGTTTTGCGCATAAGGCCAATACGGACCAAAAATCGTATGGGAAGGGGCCGGTTGGATCGCAAATGCATTCCTGAGGAGTTATAGGGCCTTAAAGTTTTAAGGCAGTAAGTCGAGAAAAAAAAATCTCCCACGATAATGGTTTATCGCAGAAAAAAGACCGTAATGCGGTTTGAAATCCAACGGTATTGGATTTAAGGAAAAATTAAATTGATGGTAAAAATTTGAGCCGTAGAGGGAAAAATAAACGGTCAAAGTTAAAAATTCCGAAAAAATTATATTTTTTCACTTTCACAGCCATTTTGGTATGAAAAGTGTGCAATCAACACCAATTTTTTTTATTTTTTCTAAGACCCTTAATCGATTTCCTTTAATTGGATACCCCATATGTCTAAGAAATTTTTTGAAATAAGACGCAAAAAATATATATTTTACAGCTTAGGTTAGGTTAGGTTATTGTGACTGCCACCAAGGGCGACACACTTAAGGTGAAAACACTCACGTACTTCGCCGCAGTGCTATCTTGAAAAGCTGCCAGTTCAAGTTCATTTCTCCTATTATTTGTTTCTCATAAGGAAACTATCAGTTTCGCAAAAGCATAAATAAAATTGAGCAAATGAAAATATGAAACAAACAGCTTTTTGCTGTGCTTCACTGTTTGCCACAAATTTCTCTATGCTATGTCATGCCATGCAGTGCGTCGCAGTGCGTTAGTGTTTCTACCATTAGGCCTAATGGCCGTACGTACATCTGACCTTAGCTGATTAACAGTCTCTCCTTTCTAAGTTTGTCCAATTCGTTTTCGAAATCTATAAATTGAGCATCTTCAAAAGAATTCTAAAGTAGAAATTGATGCATAAAAATAAAAGTTTTGTCACTGAAACTGCAATTTTAATGCACATGAACATAAGCATTTTGAGCATTTTCCATGAAATGAATACAGACAAATTCAGATAATTCATAACAATCTACAAAATCCTGACTTAAGTGAGATTGACAACCCATGAGTACCCTTCTAAGAATTTCGCATTCTCAAGTACTCATTGCGTAGTCATAAAATCATCAGATAGCCAACTCTTGATAAAAATGATCAACGCTACCTAAGATCACAACGACTAACAAAACATCGAAAGAACAGATCAATACATTGATCTAGATCAGACAACAGAAACAGACTTAACAGAACAGACGCAGACAATCTAAATCGAATCTCTGTACCTGATCATTTCTATATGTATAGTCTCTCGACTGAGTTCTCTTTCAAAACATATCTCGACACATGTGCATAAAAAATCGAAATGCTCTAAATAAATCAAAGAAGAATCCATTGTATATCCCAATAAATTATAAATTGAATAAAGGATAATCCCTTCTTTGGGTATCAAATCGGTCGAATTGATACCCTTTTCTCTTCTCTCTCTCTCTCTCTCTCTCTCTCTCTCTCTCTCTCCTGTCTTCCTAACGATAGTTCTTCCTTATCCGTCAATGATTGGCGAGCACTCTGGCGAAGCATCAAGCACATTCACCTTAATTCACGAAAATATTTTACAACATCGCCATAAATATTCCGAAAGTCTATTTACTAATGTCGCGCAAGTATCTATAATGGAGCAATGGAGTGAGCGCGCGCGCGCGTCGCCGAGACTAGTTGCTTTAATCGTCGAGTTTTCTGGCAGCCCCCGCGGTTATAGAAAGCCGAATAGCGCGTGACAAAGCGCACAATGGACAGCAGCGCAATTACCCGAGGCCGCAAGACTCTTTGTGGTCACATTCGGATACGATGAACACTTCCCCAAACCGAATGGTCGTATGCCGTTCAACGTTGAACATTGAACATTGAACGTTGGAAGGTGGACGTGGACCGTGGACACTATACGGTGACGATACATTTCGTATATGCCTCGCATAGTGATCCTCAGTACCAGGTTTGGGGCTATTTGACTATGGAAAGTAAAAAGAAAAAAAAAAAAACCAAAATGTTTACAGAAAACGGCATAAGCAAACAACAAAACAAATTTTGCACAGATGAACCATGGCGGGGGTGTGTACCCCGAGGGGGATTGATATATGCTACAGTTCTGCTTAAAGACGTCGCTTCATGCAATTTGCGTGGGAGCATAGCGTGCGATTATGTACTCGCTTGCATGTCTTCGGATCTATACAGAGTTGGAGTGCACGATCGTTTCGATGGGGGACCTCAAAGGAATTCAGAATGAATATATCGTCTTTTAAATGCGTTCAAACGGCTTATCTTGAAACGAATCAACATTTTTTATCCCTTGGATATGAGTGAGGTTTCTTTCTTAGTTGGGTTTTTTTTGTCCCCTCTCGACCTCACTGAACACTTTCAGGTTTCGCTTTCAAACCCACGAGACACTCATAGCGTTCGCTCATTCACATTAACTTCACTTACTTAGTTGCATTCCATATGGAATTTGTGGCCAACTCTGGTCTAACCTAGCCTAGCTCAGTCAGACATTTGATGACGCAACACGCATTTGGTCTATTTGACCAGGCTCAAGAGTTATGTCGTACAAAAGATAACAAAAAAACTAAAACTAAAAATAAATAAATAAAAACAACAGCAGCGAAAAAATATTTATAACAAAAACAAGTACTCACGATTGAACAAACGGAGCGGCGGATGAACGACGATGTTCGGACGATGAACGTTGGACGATACCGCATGCTGAATTGGCAACCAGATTGCTCGGCGACGCAATTTGCTCCAATTACACCAAATCTGGTTTTTAGAAAAGAAGTGCGTCGTCTTAGATTTACCAGCCGACTTGGTCTTCATAGAAATCGAAAAGGAAAACCAAAACGAAAACGAAAACGAATACTTAATCGAGGCGAGGCGAGACGAGACGAGACGCCGGCCCGCCTTGGAGACTCGGGCTTCATCAAAGCATGTTGCGTGATTCTTGCAGATGACATAAGCTAATGCATCACATCGTGGAGCACATACCAGAGCAAAAAAAAAATTGAGTCTCGTCAAAAACGTTGAGCACCGCAAAAACATCATTCAACTGGCTGTCGTACGCATGCGTGCAGAATTTTTCGATCGGAATTTCAAAAAATAAATAAATAAATAAAATTATAAAAAAAGTTATTAAATCACAAACGCAACTTATAGATAGGTACATACCTCCAGCGATTACCTCCAGTTCGCATGATCGAAAGACGAAGCATGATGAGCCGAAAATGACTTTGGCGCGTGTCGAACGACTATGAATTCGATAATGATCGTGACCAACGAGATGATTTTATACAGCCTGTTAATGTTGATGGATCGTGTTGTACCAGGTAGAAATAGATCGCACCTTAACCCTTTTAACTAAAGGTGTGATTGTTGAACTGTCGAGTTTACGCGTTCTATGTTTTGTATGGAATAGTGGTGGGAAATTATCGATACTGAGCGATATGATCGATATATACACGTGCGCCATCGATGGTCTCAAAGGTATTTTCTTAATTAACAGTTTGATGAATTTTCCGCATTCAATATTTTATTTTTAGCGAAAACCCCTTCAGAAGAGTGGGGGGATTTGTTGGATACTTCATGCCGTATCCAAAGAAACTACTGTGTCAAAAATGAGTAGCTCAAAATATGCAGATCTCCTTCTAACCTATTTATATTCTATATTTTTTGGAATAAAATTGCTCATACGTCGGGTATTAAAACTAAACATTTCTCGATGGGACCAAATTTTAAGGTCTAGGGGTATGATATAAATAGATATTGATCGATTCTCGAATCTTCCCGATATGCAGAAAAAATTTCATAAAAATCGCTTTAGCCGTTTGGGAGGAGTTTGGTAACAAACACGGCGACACGAGAGTTTTATATTTCCTGGAGAAAATATATTAAAGTTTTATATCAAAGATCCTTTTTTGTGCTCATATCTATTACACAATTAATATGAACTCAGAAGATGACTGGTTTTGTCGATCATAGGTGTTGACTTTATCAACACCCGACATTTGATACTCAATCAATGGTGTTGGTGGTTTCATTGATAGTTTACCATCACTAATATCGATTCAAGTATCCAAGTGTGATCGCGTTTTGATTGCAATATTCGGATTGGATAGCCGACATATTTTTCGTGCTTATTAACCATTATTGAAAAGAGAATTGAAGGTAATTCATCATTCGATTGCCTATTTAACCTTCGATCGTCTTTTTATTAGGCCTTAACGGAAAAAAATAATTATGAAATTTTTGAGAAATTTACGCTGATCGTGAAAGATAGTATCTTGGTGCGAGAACAACGGTTTAGTTTTGACACTTTTATGGAAAAATTCCAAATTTGAGATCTAGAGGTGGAACACGTCATCTGAACAGCGGTACGGAGTATCTAAGGCTACAAATAATCGCGATGCAAAATTGTCACACGAATTGACGTTAATTGCTATATCGTAGAACACACAACAATGTTAAACTTGAACTATTCTGCTATAAGACCTGGACGAAACACTTATGTCAATACGGCACGTATTCTGGCTACGTTCTAAGGCTGAAAACACACCAAAGCCAACAAAACGTTGTTTCATGTCGAATTCGACAAAAGTATATTGCTTCTTATCTAGCAACACACACCCGAGTAAGACACAACATTTTGTTGGTAAACACATTTGTTCGAACGCCGTTGATACATGGCACTCCATACAGCCAACGCACACCGAACACGACCAAACGTTGCGCATGCTTGGCGACGTCGATAATCTCATGTAAGCTTACGGCGCAACGCACACTGAAAACGACACGAGCAAAACAGAAGCTTCGACAAAAAAGCATGCAGAAAGCTGTTGGCTTGGATTTTGTTTGAGCTCGACAAATTTGTTGGCGTTGGTGTGGGTTATGTCGAAAAGTGTTTTTTGCTGTACGTCAAAAAAACGTTTTGTTGGCTTTGGTGTGTTTTCAACCTAAGTAGTGGTAAACTGTCGATGGGTCTCTCAATACAATCGTTGGTGTATCTCTATCGTAACTATCCATCGATATAGTTTAACGTGTATTGATTAGATTTCAGACAAGTGGATAAATTTAAAAGTGAGTCCTTGTGAATTGCCTATAAGAGTATGTATAAAAACAATTTTTAGCCCTTCGGGGTTTGTTTCCAATATTGAAAAATGCTCAACAATTTTAAAGTCGTTCTTACTCAATTTTCCATACTTTGTCACCATAGCATACGGAGTTTAGCACGACGCCCACAATTCTCATTTTGTTTGTAAAATGGGACACATAAGACTTGCAGACTTTCTGAAGTAGAGCTGGAGAAATATCGATAGTTTCGCCCATCGATAGTCTCGATAATCGATAGTCTGAAATATCGATAGTATAGATAGTACTATCGGAAGATATATTTAAAAAGTAAACTTATTTTATTGAAAAATTGCTAGTGATTTCAATCAAGCATGTTTGAGCTGTTTAACATTTAAATATCAACCATTTGAAAGTTTTAAATATAAAAAGTTAATGGTGGTCCTATAATAATTTAATAAAATATTGTGCATAACTATCACGTGGTAATATACAAGAAGCCGAATTTTAAAACCTTTCTTACTCAATTCTCCATATTTTTTAACCAGCACTGATGCTTGGCAGTATTTTGGTGACTCTTTTCCCTTGGATATAGAAAGAAAACCCCTGCATTTCTGATTTCTTTAGAAAAATGATCAGTAAAAATCTTTTGTAAACATTTGAAGTGATTTTTGGTTGAAGGTAAAATCGAAAAATTTCATAAAAACGGAAAAAACCCTCGTTCTGGCAACATCGCATAGAATAAAATGTTACCATGACGCCTATAATTCTCATTTAGTTTGTAAAATGGGACACTTAAGACTCGCAGAATTTCTGAAGATTTTTGAAGACGTGACGAAGCAAGAACGTGCGTAAGTTCATAATCATCACCGTCATCATTACCATCATCATCACCGTCATCATCACCGTCAACATCACCGTCATCATTACCGTCATCATCACCATCATCATCACACATCATCACCAACATCACCATCATCATCATCAACATCATCACCATCATCACCATCAACACCATCAAAACCATCATCACCATCATCATCACCATAATCACCATCATCACCATCATGATTATCATCATCCCCAACCTCACCATCGTCATCCTCATTACCATCATTATCACCATCATCATCATCATCACCATCATCACCACCACCATCATCACCACCACCATCATCACCATCATCATCACCAACATCATCATCACCAACATCATCACCATCATCACCATCAACACCATCAACACCATCATCACCATTATCCCCATCACTACCATCACCATCATCATCACCATTGTCACCACCATTACCATCATCATCATCATCACCACCAGCATCACCATCATCATCACCGTCATCATCTTCATCTTCAACACCATAATCATCACCATTATCATCACTAACCTCACCATTACCATCACCATCATCACCAACCTCACCATCATAATCACCATCATCATCACCATAATCATCACCATCATCATCACAGACCACACCATCATAATCACCATCATAATCACCATCATCATCGATAGTTTCAAATATCGATAATTTTGACAATCGATAATTTTGATAATCGAACGATGAATTTTCGAGCGGCTCTCGCTCGTATCTTTAGGAATCTGTCCATTTCAAAAAGAAGACAGCCCTCTGTCACCGCCAGCACCACCTTTCCTATGCTTAAGTAAATGTCCATGAATCAAAACTATCGATAGTCTTCAAAAACCATCAATGTTTTCGATAGTTTGAAACCATCGGTAGTATCGAAAGTGCTATCAATTGTTTCTCCAGCTCTAATATAGACTTGTCTAATCAGTAAACAGCTCCCATTGGTTCCATACATTTAGTTTTAAGTTAAACTTGACTGTTAATAAACCCAAAATAATAATCAAATTTGAACAAATATGTTTAAAGAGATTCTCAGAAAAATTTTCTTCACATAATGCGTTGATTTCTTTTTCTCCAAAAGACTTCAGGGCTCTTCATAGACTAAGAATTTGTAAATATATTCACTTTTTGTACTCTTATTTATTTGTTTTTTTGAAACTATTAAGCTTCTTGTGTACAATCGTAAAAAATGGTAAAATCGACTGCAATCAAACAATGAATATAAGGGTTTAGGTATCGATATCTTTGCCTTACGTTCACGTTTAATTCTAAGCCTTGAAAAAAAAAAAAAATGGTTGTGCCCCATTTAAAGACTAACAATTAATTTCAACTCTATTTTGTAAACATAAATAAGTTGCTCTGTAGATTTTATGACTCAAGGTCGGAATATTGGCAAATTGCAATTGGCAATTCGCCCCGAAAATCGCAATAAAGTGGAAAAAAATTGAGAAAAAAAAAACAAAACCACAACGACCGCTACTATGATTACGCCTCAGAACGATTGTTCAAAGCATTTAAAAATTGAATGAAGTCTACTCCGGGCGCACCGAATATGGTTACAGCTTTATTTCCTCAATGAACTTTTGAGGTAGATTTTTATCTTCGGAGCTTATCACCACATCAAATTACCTAATAACTTGAGTGCAACAACAAAATTCGGCTAAAAGGCATGCATCAAACTAGCTCCATCACTTAATGTTTAGGCGAATATCCGTTGCCCGTATGCATGATGGAGTGAGTGGCTGTGTAGTCCCGCTGTTTCGAATACAATTCGAATATGCATGCAGACATAAGTACATATAGACTGGATCTCAAAGAGATTACCCGACCCGATCAGAATTACAAAAGCGTCTTATGCAAGCCATGAGTCGTCAGCCATCAGCCAAAAGTTTTTCTCTTCTTATTTATTTATTTATTTATTTTTGATTTTTTTTTTTAACATTTGTGCGATTTTTTTCTGGCTAGATTGCAATATTGACAACATTCTGCAGCTGGGCGCAAAAATGCTGCCCCCACCGCCGCATGCTGTCGGTGCGAATGAGTCGATGAGTCATCGCGCTGTTTAGATCCAATGACGCCACGTTGCCACAGCCTAAGCTATAGTCCATAGAGACCGTAGTCCGTAGACATAGCCATGGTTGCAACAACACTATGCATTATGGGAGAGGAGTTTTCCCAGCTTCGAGCTGGCAACTGGTTCCGCAAGCGGCATTATAGTAAATCGCCGCAAACGTGTCGTTAACGGTGGGGCATTGCGTATGGGGCGGGAAGTGGAAAGCCTAATGCGACGCGACGACCGCTTTAAAAATGGTGATGTCGGCAAAAGTCGACATTGTTGAAGTCGCGACGTCGCAACGTCGCAATGTCGTGTGAGATGCCTCGTCTCTCTGTTGCATTACCATCATACAATAGCGGCCTGTCAATATGATGGATGAACAAAAGAATATAATTGGATAAATTTGCGATGGAGTTGATGATTTTTTGGCAGAAGTTAAAACGGGAAAAAATCGCGATTGTGAGTATGTAGTCCAAAGACTACCCTCGGCCGATCGCTAATTCGTTTTTTTCGGAAGCGATTTAAGCGATCCGAATGAGATCATTTGACTCCAAGACCTTAATTACAGCCATTTCGGATTTAAGCGATTTTAACTAGGATTTTTTCCCAGCTTCTGCCTTCTGCAGCTAAAACGTTCTCACATTCACATTTTTCTCACACTGCAATCGCCTTAAGTTCGGCCCATACGCGCACATATGCACACGGGCGATCTGTAAAGTTTCGTTGCGAAAAATCCCTTTAAAAAATAAAGAGAAATACAAAAATTCGAGCGTATAAAAAAGCAATTATCAATTAGCCACTGTTTTCTCGCCGCCACAAATTTGGCATCATTATGCTGCGGACAGCCGACACGCGGTGGTAGTCAGCCGCACCGTAAATCTCTACGCTCTACGAATTGAATCGCATCCAAAGGCTGGATTTTTTTTAAATTTTATTTTATTTTTTCTTCTCTTTTTTTGCCTTTGTTGTTGGCTGTGGTCAGGGCCAAAGTCTGAAACAGTTACCATCGGCTTATCCCACCATTTAGTAGAGGTACAGTGGCCAGCGCGTTCAATCTCTCTATTTAAGCGAAACGGGGCAACATGCCAAATCGACCCATCGACCGATGGACCGATCGACTGGGACCATCTATTGTTTTGCATAATGGAAAGTGACCGACCGCAGTGATGGTTTGTTTTTTTTTTTTTTTTGGTTTTTCGGTTTTACTTCTTTTTGTGTTTCGGAACCTTTTGGAATGTTCATTCGTTTGGCCGTTTGCTCGCCTTTTCACACACTACAAGTGAATTAGCCGCGGCAACACGAGCAACGAAAACAACAAAAACCACATCGCAAAAGAAATCTAGAATAACAACAATTAGAGCAGCGGCCGCAAATATAACGGTAATCGTTGCAGGTTGCTTCGTTTGAATGATTAATATGATGACGCCGCGCCGCTGCGCATGACCGCTGCTCGAGAGATTGATGCCAGAAGCAAAATTTGCCATCACTGCATATGCCACGCCATACCACGGTGCCGTCTCACCTTGCCGTTTATGTAGCTTCCAGCTTAAATACAGATCTCCACTTCCAATAGTGTTTAAAATTGAAAAATATAAATCGCCCAAAATCAGTCGTTACCCTACAGTCTGCAGTTCCGAATTGAAACCTTTGACTGAAGTCCCAATTTGTAATTGACTGTACACAGTAATTAGGTACTTAGTTGAAGTGTCCGGTAGTCGGGTGACTTCTGACCGACTGTCTTTATGAAGGAAATTGCTAAGCAAAAGTAGCTCAAGATTCGTTTTTTCATCTCAAGCAGCGATAGTTGCCCTTACTGCTGTAGCACTTTTAGTAACGGTAACGGTGCGTTAATGTATAAATAGTTTTAAAAACAGAAAGACCAGACCAAAGAAAGTAAGCATTTGGATCTAATTGGGCAATTAGTTGATATAGAAACTTTTGTTCTCAACTTTTTTGAAATCACGTTGCTTTAAGTTACCACACAGAGAAAAAAATCAACCAGAAAACTGGTTAAATCAAAAGGAAAAACATATAAAATGGCTTCAACAAGGAATATTTTTAATTTAACAATTTTTCTTATTGGAAAAAATAAAGATTTTCCTTTTGAATCAACCATATTTCAGGTCGAATTGAACTGATAATTTTCAAAAATGGATTTTAATTTAAATTGTTGATTTAACCACGGACATAATTGGAATGACAAGATAATTTTTAAAATAAAAAAAAATTTTCTAAAATACCTATACAAGAAGAAATTTCATAACAAATTCATTCAACGTTCAAAGCAAATGGCCACAGAACCCTCTGTTGAACATAACCCCAAAAAATAGCCATCGGATGGACTTCATCCGATTTTGTCACTCCGTTGTCGTGACTGCTTTCGCAATGCTTGAAAAATTCTAAGATGAATGAATATCTTATATGTCCTATTTTATAAAACAAATGAGAATTATACCGAACGAAAAGAAATGTAATTAAACATTTTTCCTTTTAAATCAACCAAAAATGCTGTTGACTCAACAATTTTTCTTTTGTAATTTTCTCTCTACTCGAAAATCAAAAGGACTGTGAATAACAATGCGCCCTTTTAAAAAAGTCATGGTTAAGTTCGCTCAGTGCACCATAGGCTACATAAGTAGCATTTTTTATATCAGTTCTTCTTACAGAAGATCAAAATGGCAAGAATTAAAATTTCTTTTCGGTTCGAAAGGGTTTAAGTTAATCCTGTTAAATGTTCTTAACTCTACAAAATTCCCTCAATAAAAACATCTTTTCGATAATCTACAGCATATTGTAACGTTAAAACCCACATCAGAACACTGATGCTGCCACCTCAAAGTGTGTAGCTCAAACTCGCGCGTTTCTTGCTTTCGAATATTTAAAAGATTCCAAAACGATTTCAACCGCATTCGAAATCTTTTTCAATTCATACAAGTATATCTAGAGTCACTTCGCGCCATAGGAAGGCGTTACCCACCGGAAGGGTAATTAACTCACTTTTGCGAATCACGCTGCACGCCCTGCGCCTTGCGTCACTGCCGCTGCGCACGCGGTGGCCAAAATACTTTAACCCAACATTGCCAGTGTGTACGTAAATTAGTATTCATGCCATCAAAGACGAAAGTGGAAAAATTCATGGCTAAAAAAAAATTCGAAATGAAAAGAAGAAACCGAAATTGGTTCAAAAAGTCTTTTTCGTTTTAATTTTTCACGCCATTGTTGCATGATGATCCAAAAAAAAAAAAATAAATAAATAAATCAAAACCAAGAAAAAAATATTTTTTCTATTGCTGCAAATTATGCCAGCAACAATAGCTGCACAGAAAATTCAATTTCGAACTTGATTCATTGTATTTTCGATGACATTGAATTCGTAATGAATTGATTTTTCCCTTCCCCCCTTTCTGTCTTGCTTATTTCTGGTCAAATAATTGAGCAGTTAAATAAAAATCAAACTCGAATCGGATTTAATTTGACCCATTCCGGGCCAATTCGAGTGATTTTAACTCAATAAATTATTATAAATAATTTTAACGCGTGCGATTTTGATGTATTTCTTTCAATCATCTTAATGCTTTGATGAGTTATTTCCTTGCCATTTATTGGGATTTTATCCACGTCACTGGGACATTTGAATTCGGAAATGCCTTCGGAAAGATTATCGGAAACGAAATTCATGGCTAAGTGAACCTATCATGGTCACGTCGAGTGATCTTTTGAGCTCTTCAAAAGACCATTCAGAAATGGGCTTTTCGAATTTCAAAGTCGTTGAACGAAATTAACCCTATGCAGCTGACGTAGATTTTTTTTGAATTATAATCATTTTGCTCTTATAATAAATAAGGTAAAACAAACAAGTAGGGGTGTGATAGGCAGGCGAGACTGGCAATACAATACGAGACACAGAAATTTTATTTAGAATGCCACGTCCGCTTTCCCAATTTTTGGAAATTGAATCGGACGCTTAAATATACGCTAAAACTCAAAATTTCATTGAAATATTTCGATTTTTGGGATTTTCATAACATACCCTAGTACTGGAGGTACCCCTAAAAATCGGCCGATCTGGTCCATTCTTGAACTTCTTCTTACTCATGTCCCCGTGAGCACGCATACCAAATTTAGTCAAGATAGCTCAACTCCTTCGATAAGAGAACTGTATACAGACACACGGACAGACGGATGCTCTATCTCGACTGGTTCAGGGTGCTACACACAACCACACAAACACAATATACACAGAGTGTCGGGTATAAAAATGTGCACAAAAGTGTTAAAAGTTTTAAAATATCCTGACTAATTTTTCAATATTTGAATATGAATTATAGTAATATTGTACTTAACTTGAATTTTTAATTAGCCGCGTTACAGGACACACGGAGCTGTCTATTCCAAACTATTGGCGCGATTGACTTTCATAGAAACACTAAATGGCCTTGTAAGTTTTGTAAGTTCTTATGTCAGATATTTTTTTTAAACAAAATCGCGTGATTTCTTTCAAGCGCATGCACTGAACCACAAATCTTGGCTTTATATTTTAAACACATTTCTTTATAGAGTTAAAGCTTATTACACTCATTCACTTTCGTACGATGCTAAATTAACAAGGAAGTACACCCCTTCGCTAATATGCTTGTCTTTCAATGACAACAAATGATCAACTGAAGAGCAAAATGCTTCTAAAACAAAGCGAGCGATTAAAATGCTTTGCATTTCAATCAACAGTGAGAGAGAGAAAGAGAGAGAGAGAGCGTGCAAAGCAAACACTGAACTGTCCTTTCACCACTACAAAGTCACTTCGGCTTTGTTTTGCAAAACCAAAACAACGCGTTCTTTTATATTTCAATGAGTGCACTAAAACATTTGATTTTTTATAATTGACTTTCTTATGTTGTTGTTGCTGTATTTTTCTGTGATGGCACGCATCGTATGAGTTTTATTGTTTTGAAATTTACTGTTGTTTTGAAATGAGTTAAGGTCAAACTGGCGAGAAATAAATGAACATAATTTGAAAAACCAAGTAACACTGCGTTTGTGCGCACGTGTGTAACATCCACAGAACCAGTCGAAATACACAATATAAAATGTTTATAGAAACAGCTTCACCAGGAGATTCTGTTAGACGACGTGCGTCAAATATCCAATTTCATCAAAATATCTTGAAAAACTCCGATTTAAAAGCAGTTTTTGCGATTTTCATAACAGAACCTAGTACTGGAGGTACCCCTAAAAATGGTCCGATCGAGTCCATGCTCTGTTACTGTTCTTACTCATGTCCCCATGAGTACGCATACCAAATTTCTTCAAGACAGCTCAACTCCTTCGATAAGAAAACTGTATACAGAGAGACGGACAGGCGGACGGACGGAAATTTCTAAATCGAATCTCCTGGTAACGCTGATCATTTCTGTATACATATATTTTGTATGATCTATCTCTACTGGTTCTGGATGTTACACACAACCACACAAATGCAATACACCCCTCCACACGGAGCTTGTCGGGTATAAGAAAAACACCAGTCTGGAATTTCAAGAGGGAAAGCAGTTTAGAGATGAGATCCCACGTCAGTTATATTCTTTAGATTAGACCACGTCAGCATCAGAGGGTTAATTGTGTTGTATTTAAGTTGTTAAGGCATTAACCTCACACACTACGCAACATACATAAATAAATCGCCTAATTAGTCTGAATCTTTCAATATTTCGAACACTTTCGAGGAATCTTGCCGCTTACCACTTCGAAGATCAAAATCTTAAAAAACGATCTACTCTTTTTTCTTTTAATATGTTCCCATATTTTGCTGTTGCATTCAATTAGCCCCCTCCCTCTCGAATGGGCGCTTCATTAAAGAGAGCTTACGAAAAACATAAACCCAATTGGATTAAATTTATATTTCTAATTGGCGTAATTTGCTCCATTGCAAAGGCACGAGCAAATAAAAACGTGAATGCTTGCCACAAGCGCCGAGAGTCGAGCAGAGATTAAGATTAAAAAGTTTAGACCTCATCATAACTTATGCCGTAGTTAAGTTACGACTTTTTTTGCACCGATATACATACATATATCTTCATTTTACGAGTGGATTCCACATAGTAAGTAATGCCCGTTTTTATGGTCTAATCAAGCTACCAAATAACAACAACAAGCGCTCGCACAGAGGACGCCGCCAAAATGAACCGTTGCCTTTTACTATTACGAAGTCCATTTCATCCTCGGACTGCGCTCACGTGGATACGGACGCTTTCCGAGTGATCATAGAGTCATTTGTGAAACAAACAAGCAAAATGTACATATTCACTCACACGTTCCATATTGTGTATGTATGTATGTATGTATGTCAGCCTAAACTAACTCGCTCCATAATCCCCTTAAACGCAGGCATTCATCCGTACACTCTGAAGCTGTGTGATCCGTAATTAGTTGAAGCTTAAAAGCCATTTTCGCACAGCAGCATACGGCACGCGGCATGCGGCGGACGAAGTGCCATACAGCCCGTCAAAAAACAGAGCAGAGTTGCCAACGAAGGATTTTGCGTTTTCATTAGGTGCAAAAAAATCATTTAAAAAAAAAAAAACAAAAATTAAAAAAAATAAATTAAAACAAACCAAACGAAACGAAACGAAACCAGACGAGAGGAAGCGTGGCGAACGCGTTAATTTGGAGTTTTTATGTGCCCAGAAGTGGTCCTCTCAAATGGTTTCGAATCGGCGGCAGCGTATATGACATGTTGGAGCTACTTGGCACAGCGGCCGGAGGATGTTGAACACGATTCAACAATTTTCGGCACGTGATGTTAGCATATGAGAGATGTATGCGCTCGTTGCGACTGCGTACAGCAACGTTCAGATCGTAAAATTCGTTACAGTCCTACCTACATACGTTCGGGGAACGCATTGTCGTGGCACCGCGCACTGACTAACTCTATTTTGCAGACTCCAGTCTACAAGAGACTACAGGCTACCATAGAAGCGTTGATATGTGCCAGTCGCAGTGCCAGTGCCAGTGCCAGTGCCGCTATCCGCTATCCGGCGGTGTCACAAAGTTTATCTGCCTGTCAAGCACACTACAGTCTATCGTCTGTCCAATTCGAAGTCTCTCACTGTCGAATGCGACTAATGCATGACAAATTTTTTTTTTAAAGCGTGCTGAGTTACTGACTGGCTGCCGCGCGCGAACTTAAAGCCATTCGACTTGGGCTCATAAGTAGCAGCAAACGATGCAGTCAATCATTCTCACTTAACCGTATTGATCTTGCAGTTTTGGGCCTGTTTTTTTTCATTTATTTATCTATTTGAATTTTATTTCAACTTTTTCAAAGTATAATAATCAAAATCGTAAAATATCTAAACATATATAATATAATAATAATGCTCTCTTCGAACAGACATAACTAAATTACTTTATGTACTCCGCAATTGATTCATACCGTCTTTTAAGTGGAGTCAGACCGACTCGTCGTACAACAAAAAGCGATATGAACTTTAAGCTTAATAAATATATATACTTATATATATATACATGTATATGGGTGTGTATATATTCATTTATATAAGTCTATAGTACATATGTATGTAGTAAAAAAGTAATAACACATTTTATTTGCCTATTTACAAAATGTTTTTTTTTCGATTTTTCTTTTTTCCTTTCTTGAATTCCTTTTTTTCCGCCTTTAATTTTCTAAAATTGTTTTAAACTTATTTTGCGAGATAATCGTGAAGAGACAACTAACTAACTAAGTTCGTATGCTAATCTTTAAATTGATTCTTAATTGATTGTAAGGTTTTATTTATTATTTTTTAGAGTTTTTTTTTTTTAATGTTTAATTTATATTGAAAGTGCGAGAAAGAAGATAGCTTTGATTAAAGAGTGCCATATGAAATGTTAACCTTTATCATGGAAATTTAGTAAAACTTTTTCAACAATTTATTCAACTTAAATTCTAATTCGAAATATTTAAAGAAGAAACTCTTTTTTTTTTTTAATAAGATCAAATGAAATATTTCCAAATACTTATTGTTCGTATAAGCCAGCACATTGCTTTCTATCGGCACTTTTCAACAGAATCCTATCGTTTAAATAATCTTAACAATGCTATCTACAAATTTTGCATCTAAAGGCTGAGTGAGAAACTAACCGAAGGCTTCTCGTCCAGTAAGGCTCCATACACACCGAGAGCAGAAGCTCCATGCATACCTTCAAACATTCGTATGTTATATCGAAAATCTGATGAGTTGCACGGGAGCCTCGTGCATTTAATATGTACGAAATGAACGAAGCAGTGAAAGAAGAAACAAAATAGAAGACTTGCAGTTAACCGTCTGGTGTGAATATGGCCTTACGAAATTTGCTTCTTTTCTCCTGCAACGTGACTTTCTCCGTACAATCATTTCATTATAAACTCATTACTCTTGAACGACTTTTACGATCCAACCTCGATCGTTTCCGTATTATTGTTAGTGACCTCCTCTTTAACGCCAGGCGTACTTGCCACCGTTCTTGACGTTGCCTCATCGGCGGACGATGAACGTGATACCGATAGTTCCGCATCGTCACTGGCAGCATAGTCGAAATCATGTTCGGCAGCGCCTATGCTCGTCGGTGTGTACAGCTCCTCGGTTACACGACCCATAAACGAGCGAATCTCATCAAAGTAGGAATCTTCGCGATCGGCTTCGTTTGATGACGGTGAATCGCCAATACCGAGACCGAGGCCTGTGGTGTCTGCTTCGTGCTTCTTCAAATGTCGATCCAAATTCGTTTGCTGTCCAAAGCAACGATCGCACAAATGGCAGCGGAATGGCCTTTCCTTATTATGTATATTACGTACGTGACGCTGCAGATTGGATGAGATGCTGAACGCACGATCGCAGTATTTGCACGTGTACGGCTGTTCGCCGGTATGGGTGCGTAGATGTCGGGTTAGATTGGCCGATCGTGGAAATACTTTGCCGCAAAACTTACACGTATAACGATCCTTGACTTTGGCACTTGCACTGCCATTGCCCATGACAACACTGCCAGCGTGTGCTGCAGCTGCCGCCGACAGTACACTATTTGGGAAACCGACGGCGCGTAATGCTT
Organism: Chlorops oryzae; assembly: GCA_020466095.1. Taxonomy (NCBI): domain Eukaryota; kingdom Metazoa; phylum Arthropoda; class Insecta; order Diptera; family Chloropidae; genus Chlorops; species Chlorops oryzae. The sequence goes on from CM035807.1 coordinate 86,374,219, forward strand.
CGCGTAGAGCTTGTTCGGGCGGAAACGGCCCAGCACTGCGCTGCTGTGCCTCATGCAGCGCTGCGTGATGATTGTGCTGGTAATGCTGTTGATGGTCAAAGGCTGGCCGTCCGCCCATTGGCCCTAAAAAAGGAAACGGACGTGGAAATGCGCGTGGGTACATTGCTTCGAGAAGCATCGATGGATGCAATGGACGTGGACAGACCATTGCTGGGTTCGTATGGCTCAGGCTTGTGTTGTACTCTGCCGTTGTGTTGTTGCTGTTGTGGATGCTATCTGCGGAATTTGTTGGCGGTGATGGCGACGGTGTTGGGCCAGGCGATGCAGTTGGTGTTGGGGTATCGCGTATGCTTCGCGACTCCTCATTGTTGGTGCGTGATCTTTTCGCGGGACTGGCGTCTTTGGTTGTATCCTGTGAGCATGAATCGTGTTGGTTACCGGCGGTTGCATTGATTTGCTCATCCAATTGTTGACTGTCACTCTTGTTTGATATGAGCTCTTCATTTGTGCTAGTGGCGCTTTCCGTTCGTTGCCGCTTACGGGTAACACTAAGATCTAAAGGCAATTCGGCTAAATTATTGGGCGTCTCTCGCTTGGCAAGCGTCACATCGATCGCTGGTGATGGTGTGCGTGTTCGTGTGACGTCAATGGATTTCTTTATGAGCGGAAATTGATACACTATTAGAATTAATTATGAAGTACAAGATCCTAAATCACTTACCTTGTCGTCTTCCGTAGTTTCGATTTCCTCCTTTTTTATGCCGCCTCCTCTCTTCATGGAAACGTTTTCACACTCATCGGTTGCTTCTATTTTCAGATCAATGCTGGACTGATTCGAGTCTTCATCGCTTCCGTAATGCTGGGACATAAAGTTTGACGCCTGTTTCGACGAGGAGACCAAGCAATCGGATGCAGCAAATGATTTATATGCCTCCAGTGTACGTTGAACATCAGAAGTCGTCGATCGTTCTTCATGATCCTCATGTTGATTCGAGGAATCGTTCTTCGTGTGGTTAAGGTTCGTCTGGTTGGGCGATGAATTCGATGTTCCACTTAAGTTAAAATCGATTTGCTGTCGACTGAAAGAGCTACTGTTGGGTGATGTCATATGTTGTTTGTTGCTTCTGTTAGCACTGCTACTGCTGCCAGCTACGGGTGGCATAGGTGTTAGATGCATGTCCAAAGGTGGTTTGGGAAACATGAGTGGGAAATTCGAAGCTTGAGCCGGACTTTGAGGAAACATTCCCTGCAGCCCGTATGCGGGAAATCCCGGAAAGAAAGCAGTAGGCGGCGGACGAAAAAATAAGAAGGGATTGGGTGGTGTTGCCATCGCGGCGTTTTGTGGTGATGTTACTGCTGCGGCTGCTCTTGCTGATGCTGCTGCTGCTGCTGCTGCCGCTGCCGCTGTTAGGCGCGCCTGATTTGTCGATGGACGGTGCGGCGATGTTAGGTGTGAATTTGGTATACCAGAACCGTTCGTCGAATCACAGAAACGTTTATGCTTTGAGAGCGAAGTCACCGTACCAAAGCTCTGGCCGCACTTTTTACACTTGATTTGTATGCGACAATCGGCGTGCATGCGCTTGTGGCGGCAAAGATTCGAAAATTGCGTATACGCCTTAAAGCACACCTCACACTGGAACGGCTTGATCGAGGAATGAATGTGCGAATGTTGCTTCAATCCCGATGATGTCGCAAATGTCTTTCCGCATTCAGGGCATGCGTGACTTCTGGCGCCGATATGATGCTTACGAATATGGCGCTGTAGATTCGATGTATCACAAAAGACCTGCAATACAGATAAAAAATCAAAAACGAGCACAAAATAGAGTATCAAAAGTGAGAGATTTTGGGTTACTCAAAATTACAACAAAAACAAAATCATTAGAAAAAAAAAATTTTTTTTTTTCATTAAAAAACGTGTAAGAAATCTACTAAATCGTAATGCTTCAATAACGATCAATCGATCGATCGATGGAAGGCGACGAAGGTTAAAAACCAATTCGATTTCGACACCGACGGCAATGCTGCTGCTGCTGCTGCTGCTGCTACCGCTGGCAACGCTGCCAAAAAGTCTAAGGCGTTGCGGTCGAATTGAATTCGAAATTGTAGGTACCTAAAGAAAAACGGGCCTAATAGAGTGTTGTGGCACACATACACAACGTTTTACTGTATCTAACACCTTTGTACTTGGCTACCGTTCGGGCAAAAGTGTGTGAGCCACAAAATGGTAACGGCACCGGTTACTGCCCATGGATTGCCTGACGGCGACTGACTACTGTTTAAGTGCCGCTATTACGCCTCAGTCGGCTTTGTTGCTGTTGTTGTTTTCGTTGTATTTTTGTTGTTGTCGTTTTTGTTGGCTAAAAGCGAAACTGAAATTAATCAATCATCCCGTGAAGTGCGCAGCAGCGAAACAATGCGACCAAAAATTAATGATCGTCCCCTAAAACGGATCTTGAAATTACTTAGCTGAGATGCCGAGCTTTTCAATGGGAATCGATAGAAAAATACGAAGGGGGGGTATAGACCAATTGAATGCCGAATTGAAGTATTTGAATAAGATCGAAGACATTAGAAGCAATTATTGAAAGAATTGCCTAAATGAGCTAGATTGATCCAGCGGAGAA